>LPNX010730212.1:69407-144178 GCA_001517045.1 Pseudotsuga menziesii | reverse complement strand
GCATGTTGATTCCGCTGTGCAAGGATAAATAATCATAGCTGTGCATAATATACAATTGTAGCTGTGTATGATGATAAAAATGCATCTATGTATGATAAACATTCATGTGTGCATGTTTTTAGTTCAAATTCTCTTTAAGCACTCCATTTATGAATTTTATTTAAGCCTGTACATGTTCATGAGGCTGTTAGTATGCTTGGTTAATGCCATGGATCGCGTCCTCCTTGCCGGTCGGAGGCACGGGGACGTGACAGATGAGATGGATGATATACTTTGTGATAATAGTTAGGATGCATCTAGCTTAGACGAGTCTACGATTTCCAGATGGTATTATGTTGTGAGATTCTTGACATTATAATATGTGTATAAAGAACTCATTAATGGTATTTTGTGTATAGAAATAGTGTCGATCATATGGTCTATAGGCTAATGGAGGCATGCCCCATGTGCAATGGAAGTCTAGAGATAATTGGATTTGAGTTTCTCTTGCATGAGCTTCATTTCAGAATTGAGCAAGTGAAGTTTTAATGGTAAAGATATTCCTTGGCCCAAATCAAATTTGGAAATTCTCAATGGGGTGAAAAACGTTCCATCAAGATATACATTTTTGTGTAGAAAAAGGCCATGTCATAGCAGTGAAAGGGTGAACTCCATAGTATGTAAGGGAAAATAGTTTATTTATCCCAATTTTTGTGAACAACAATATATTACCCCATAGTACTAGTCCTTGGATAGTATCTTGGTATGGACTTTGAAAACATGTACTAGAAATAAAAGGAGTATGCCCATCATATAGCAAACCAAAAAGCAGTCAAGATCATTGCTAGTAGAAACGACTTCTTGAGTTTTAGTCATAGTCATGATTTTAGTACGTAGCTTGGAATAAATTTGTCACACCAACTAACTTAGGGAAACATATCATGGTGACATATTGAGTGTGTGTTAAAATTTTCTTGTCTCCTATGTCCAAGTATTTGACATAACTTACAATGGATGAAACAAGGGTTATATCAGAAGTTCATGGCACAAAACAACTGTATTTTGGAACAATAAAAGGTAGCAACACACAATCATTTCAATTGCCAATTCTATGTTTTTCTTTCCAGTAGGTTTGTGGGAGTGTTTGGTATGGTTTTTATGATTGATGATAAGGGTGTAATTGGACTGATTTTGTGCAGCAGTATTGAATCTCTTAATTAGGATGAAACCCTATGTATGGAAATCCCTCCATAGGATTGATATGGAAACCTTTGAAGTGATATTTTCCAGACCTAAGTAAATCAGTTGACTCATAAACTAGAAATGATGTTTTGGAGGACATATCCTAGGGGTAGGGTGCTGATGTTATTTGCTTGAAAAACATATATGACCTACTCATGTTCTGTGCTAGTTGAAACATTTATGAAGTCTAAAATATGCCATGAAGATAACTAAGAGATCTGAAGTTTACCCTTATACTAAGGCATCTTCCTTAGTGTAGAAATGGGTTACTTTCATACATTTGTGGCATTTATTTGCACAATGTATCGCTCATCGCTCCAAAGTAGTTGTCCATATATTAGGATTTTAATTTCCTAGGAGAAGTTTACAAGTTTGGTGTCGACGCTCAACATGCAACTCAATTTCTATTTTTTTCTTTGTAAACTTATGCTTCATTGGTTTCATTGTCACTAGGAATTCAACCCAAACAATCTCATGAAAGTTCTCAAACAAGTACTTATACTTGAAATTTATGGATGAACAAACATGCACCTCATGCAAGTACTTATCATGCTGAGATACAATTTCCTAGTAAGTGGGTGAATGAACATGCACCTGAAACCAATCTTGATGTTGGTCATTTGTAGACAAATTCCACCACATCTTATCTACTCTAAATTTTCTACTATTTGTCTGTAAAGTTGCTACTTATACAAAGTGTAACATATGCAGTCAAGTTTCTAAAGATAACAACCTTTGTTGTGCCCAAACTAGGAATAGCTTGGGAAAACATTCAACAACAATGCCTTAGTTTCGTGTTGCCACATAATCCAGAAAATGTATCCTATTTCCTTACCAATCTTATCTGAATAAAAGTCCCACAAAGCACATAACCAAGTACATACTCAATTCAGTATTCCATAACAAATATATAATTACCACTTGAACTTTCAAATTCATAGTCTACCATGCTTAATCAAATTCATAGTCTGGGTGCTAAAGTCCTTCCCAAAACCGATATGAATAAGTTCTAACATTGGATTTTTCCCATCCCACCAGCCGCTGACATAAGGCTTTGGGAAGGACGTGTGGGGGACACCAGGTCTACCAAGATAAAGCTGGTGGTTTCACTTCACATTAAATTGGGTGCATAGTTGAGTACTTGCATAAAATGATGAAAGAATTTGGGAACCATGGAAGTATTCCCTCAACCATTGTCATAACTCGCTCTCACGCATATACAAGTTATGCCCTGTGTCATCGACTCGGGTGAATAGTTGGATGGTACAATAGCACGTTTGACAAAGGTAAATTGATTTGGATGGCCATAAATGGTCATCATGGTGTAGTTAATGGTCCGGGTTTATATATTATGGAAAGAATACGAGGTTTAATTATTGTTGGATGGTACATGAGCACTTTCGACAGAGGTAAATTGATTTGGATGGCCACAAATGGTAATTATGGTGTAAATAATGGCCCGAGTTTATATATTATGGTAGGAAGATGGGTTTTATTTACAAATTAAGCCATTGATAGACATGGAGAGATCTTCCTTGTATTCCAAGGAAGTATAAATAGAGGGTTTCGTCATCTCTGCATAAATAAAATAAACAGAGAAGAAGAATTGGGTGAAAACTATTGCTGTGCCGATTGTGGATTCCAAAAGCTCAATAGAAGTGTTCGATGGATTATATGGAGGGTCAAATGGATGGAGCAATATGGGAAAAACAAAGAGCGTCACAGGGAATAATGACAAGAGGAGGATGAGCAACAATTTCCAGTTGCAATCGGACCTATTGACAGACATAGCAGACCGACAAGAGGACATAGCTAAAGATATGAATTCTAGAGTGGACATTTTAGAGAAAGAAGTTGCAGAACTAAAGAGGAAGCTGAAAGGGAAGAATGATGCTGAAGCTTCATCATCTATTCCTCCTCAAATCAAGTTGGAAGACGAGGTTCCATGGTATTATGATTATTTTTTTGTAATTTTGGTAGGACAGTTTATGAGAAGCTATAAGCCCAAGGCTTTAGAGATAGAATCTAATTGACATAACAATTTTGTTTTACTTTGCAAAGCTTCTTGAGACACAATTAAGAATGTTAGGCAATATGCAAGACCATTGGAACAAAATCCTATATATTTTTCGTTGTATATACACCAACATATAAAAATCATGTATATATGTGTTATATTCAATGAATACCCTTTAATTATATATGTCATGTTAATTATGCTTACCATTGACACTCAATGTTGTTATTATCTTCAATAGAATATGCTACTACTATGTGATCTGATTGGAATGGAACCAATATGAACTTATAATAACACATAGGATATGTCATATTACTACAGGTCTTTGGTTTCACATGCAACTCCGAATTAATTTATCCTTAGTAATCACAGGGGAAGTAAACAAGTAAGGCAATATGTAGGACCATTGGAATAAAATCCTATATTTTTTCGTTGTATATACAACAACTTATAAAACTCATGTATATATGTGTTATATTGAATGCACACCCTTTAATTATATATTTGATGTTAAATATGCTTATAGTTGATACTCAACGTTGTTATTATCTTGAATAACATATGCTACTACTATGTGATTTGATTGGAATCAAACCAATATGAACTTATAATAACACATAGGACATGCCATATTACTACAAGTCTTTGGTTTCACATACAACTCCAAATTAATTTACTATCCCTAGTAAGCATAGGGGAATCAAACAAGTCATATGGGATTGTATAACAAGCTAAGGGGAATACAAGGGAAAGCATAGATAAAGCATGGCATACTAGATATGTAGAATTTATGTTAGCACTGATCCCATTGGTATGAACATGAACACTTTCATAGTAACTGCTTACCTTATACTTATGGTAATCATTGGAGTCACTGTGAAAGTTAAGTGATAGAGAATATAAGTAGAATGAAAGAACTCACAAGGTACACATGTATAGTCACTTACATTACTTGTACCAAATAAAGATGGATATGATATGCAATCACTTAGATGACTTGTGTAATCTACATAACTATAATCTAAGAGTAGGGAATGGCAATCATTTTTTTAACTAATACGTAATATTCATAACTAACCACATATTGTAACCTATGCTTTTCCCACATGAATACAAAGTGTAAGTGATTAGCTCTTTGTTATAGCTATCTTATACTGTAGATTTTGTTCATAGTACAATCATAGTATCATCGATATAGCTTAGATTGAATTCCATAACAACTTGGATAATAAGAGTACTAATAATACCGATATCAGTGTGACCCCCATTGATAACACCAACACACTTACTTATGCAGGAAAGACAAGCTTTAATACAAGAGATACAAATAAGGGTAAGCTGTAACCTCATTTTTATTGAATCCCATTATATCTAATTAGGGAGATAAGTGTAATACATAATCAATACATAAACTAATATTGTGCCAATTAATCACATAAGAACTAGTATAACCATTTACAAAGCAGAGTACTATTACCATAACTCAAGGGATTGAACCTTGTATAATGGTGCTGGAGACCAATGTTTAATATAGTATACTGGTGGTGGAGACCAATGTTTAATATCATAGAAGTTAAGATATTATCTATGATCACCATTAACTCATACTAGTAACATTGAACCTTGTGAGCATGCTCATGAAAGCATGAGATAAGTGTAATTCAACTATGTTAATAGTAACAATGTGTCCAGTGTGTTGTAGTTATTCATACCAACATCATAAGTTTCTCGAAGAAGTGTATATAATAAACTAAGATGTTCACTATATTAGGGATAGTAGGTTATAATATGGTAACTTATTTGCACATCTAATATTGTTCTAGTTAATCACATAAGAACTAGTATAACCCTTTACAAAGAAGAGTACTATTACCATAACTCAAGGAATTGAACCTTGTATACTAGTGTTGGAGACCAAAGTTTAATATCCAATGATATGATATCTAGTGAAATGCTTAGATTAGATTGGAAATATAGATCATTACAACCAAGTACAGACATCATTAACCGTATCATATGAGGCATAACGATATTGGTAACAACGTACATCAACTAAAACATATTACTACTATACATTACTACGAGTATTTCTGTTTCCATTATAGACTAGTCTATGAAACTACAAGAAACTTTTTAATATACCATGCTAATTATGGGATTAGTTCATATTCTTATACCCTTGGAACATAGGTTAAACACATGTCGCTCTTAACATAGGTAATGCTTGAAGGCTGGAAGTGACATGGCTTGTACACACTATATAGCTATATCTACATAATGAAACATGTTTGGAATATGTAAAAGGTTTGGATATTGTTTGTATAATGTACTCTTTATATTCATGGGATTACCTATACTCAAATCTATTAGAACTACTGGTATTATAGCTCGTTATTGATATCATAGTAGGTAAGAGCTTATCTATGATCACCATTAACTCATACTAGTAACATTGAACCTTGTGAGCTGATTCATGAAAGCATGATATAAGTGTAATTCAACTGTGTTAATACTAACAATGTGTCCAGTGTGATGTAGTTATTCATATCAATATCGTAAGCTTCTCTAAGTAGTGTATATCATAAACCAAGTTGTTAGCTATATTAAGGATAGTATGTTATAATATGGTAACTTATTTTCATATCTAAAACAGACAAGCTTACAGATCCATGAAAACATTTGTATCAAGTGAGCTTAGTCATATCCATGCCTTTACCACGGGGTAATCCCAAAGAGAGAAGATAATACACACACCATAAGTTTTCTAAAAGCTAAAGGGTATATTATGGTATAAAGTAATAAATAAATATCATATAGTAAAAGTAAAATGGGGGAGGATGCATATTAATGCTTGAACAAACAACCCTGAGCATATCGACACAATAAACCTAGGATGCACTTTAATGCTCGACTAAGAAACCCTAAGCATATGAACCCCCTAGTAATTTATTTTTCTTTTCGAGAGGCCTTTACATATCCTTTTTAAATGATTTCTTCCTATAAAGTCCTTTAAAAAGCATATGCATTCCTGTCTTCGTGTTGATATCTAGGGTTAACACCTTAATTCCATAATTTATGCATATTCTACAATAACTAAGACAACAATCTGCGTTAGTGATCAAATCAAGCTACATTGAAATGGACTCCTTCCTTCTCTTGGCATTGGATATAGAATTATTTTTTAGATTGATTTCCACTATTGTTGACACCATTCTCCTATGCGCATTTGTAAAGTCTTAACATTTTAGTTGGGTGTGTGGCTTCGTAGTAGAACAACCATGTTTTTATTTTATTGTTGGTCATAGATGGAGAATCTATTTCATAGATATTTTATTTCTTATCAATTCCATTTGATATCATATCATTGGATATGAATGTGGTTTCCATGAAAATATTTTGTATAGGTCCTATCTGCATGTTGATATGTAGGGTTAATTACTTCATTCCCTATTTTATGTGTATGTTACAATGGATAAGACAATGATAACTAACCATGAATTGTTTCAAGATAACCTATTGCTATATCTCTTGGTACTCCCACGACTGGTCGAATGAGATTGTCAAGCAACCTGCCTTTAGTAGGTTGAGTTAAGCTTGAAGGGAAATGTATTAAACCACATATTCAAAGTAGCTACACGGGGACAGTGGTCGAACTCTACTATAAAACTTAAGTCTGGCTTGCAGTGTATGTAATTAACTCAATCTCAAATTTTATTCATATTCCCAAGGGAGATTTGTGATGAACAATATTACAGACATATTGAGATCCATCATGCCTAGTAAGTTCCAAACTTAGGTTTGGACTTCTTCAAAAACACCTAATTTGGAGTAGAATTGTATCAAAAATTACATTAACATAGGCATAGGCATTTGGCAGCTTTCTTAAAATGTATAAGAATTGAGATTTGAATGGTAGGCTGAAGTGTGTTGGATATTACTTCTACATATAATGGTTCTTGTTTTGAAGAATGTCTCGATTTGTGAATATATTGCATATTGATTGTTCATTTAATTACTAAGTATTCTAAAACTTCTAGTAGTGTATACATAGACCCTTATTTTTGTGGTTTTAGCATTGGACATTATTTTCTTTGTTTCTGATCATTGTTTACATATATATGACTTGGTGCAATGTTTATTCCCAGATAGAAATAGTGAGAAGTGATACTGACCTCTGAAAAGAAACTACCTTGATCCATAAAAGGGGTACTCCAGTAATTAGTGCAATACCAACCAATTGCACTATAGTTGTATTAGGTCACAATGAGATACATTGAAGTGGAATCGTTCCTTTTCTTGGATTTAGATCTAGAATTCTTTTTGATATTGATTTCCACTATTGTTGATACCATTATCCTATGCACATTTGTAAAGTCTTAGCATTCTATTTGGATGCATGGCTTCCCAATATCATAAACCTCAATTTTTATTTTATTGCTGCCTATGGCTAGAGACTCTATTTCATAGATATTTTATTTCTTATTAGTGTCATCTCATAACATATCAATGGATAGTAATCAGATACATTGAAATCCTTTTGTACAGGTCCTGTTTGCATGTTGATATGTAAGGTTAACACCTTCATTCCCAATTTATGCATATGCTACAATGGATAAGGAAATGATAGATAACCACTAACCATGAATTGTTTCAAGCTAAACTATTGTTATATGTCTTCATACTCCGACAACTAGTTAATTAAGATTGTCAAGCAGTTTTCCTTTAGTAGGTTGAGTGAAGTTTGATGGGAAATATATGAAAAAGTATATTAAGAGTAGCTACGTGGAGGTAACGGTCGAATGGTACTATAAAACTCAATTTTGGGTTGCAGTCTATGTAATTAACTTAATCTTATATTTTATTTATATTCCCAAGGGATATTTACGATAAACAATATTACATACATATTGAGAGCCACCATGCCCAGTAAATTTGACCCCATTGTTTGAAATTGGCAAGGCCTTCACTAAGCATAATCCTAATTCCAGAAACAACATAATAGGACTATTTTTAGGCAAGTGTGACGTTATACAAGGAGTCCCCTAGTTGTAACCTAGCATCACGAACCCATCAGAATCAACGAATTCATGACCAGAGACACATAATTGATTGCTTTCATATAAACGTAATTGGTGAACACTGCAAAAAACATTGCTGACTCCATGATGGCATCATTGGAAGGATTTTCGACTGATATTGTGGACACGCATGATGATGCAAATTGGAGCAGGAGCATGGAAATTGAGAAAAAAGAACCAAACTTATTCTTTGAAATAAGGGCCTATAAATTGATGTGCGGTTAAATTATTCTTTGTCTCAATGCATTGTAATATTTTTGGTGCTATTTAGTTTATGGAACAACAATAAAATTTTGTTTCTATGGTAATCTGATAAGTATATTTGAGTATAACTGACATCACTTTATTCCACTATTTCAGGTTGTTCAAGGATTATTCTCCACATTGTTCAAGGAGTATGTCTTACTCCTAGATTCAGAGGATATTTCTCGAGATGGGTGGTATCTAGAATGTGGTGCCACATGCCATATGACAAGGGAGTGTGATATATTTCAACCACCTGGATCATTGGCTACTAGATGCTTGGTGAGGTGTGGGATCCACATAGAATGAGCTGTCGATAAAAGAGAGGGTTATGTTGTAATTGAGTTAGAGTCACGATGGACTCTAGCCTTTCATCATGTTCTATATGTTCCTCGTTTGAGAGTGAATGTTCTCTTAGGTTTAGCCTTGGAGGATCAAGGTTACACAGTTTAATTCAGATAACACTCAGTACAATTATGGCCAAAGGGAGCTATGTATATTGAGGAATTAATCATATTGGCGATCAGAGAGGGACGATTCTACAGATTATGGGGTCAACCTTGTAAGTTTAAAACATGTATAGGGAATCAAAGCATACGCATTATTTAAGCAAAACATAGATTACACAAAAACATTCACACATTCACACATAGATTTACCCTGGAAACCCTTAACCGAGAAAACCAACAAACTTTGAAGCCACAGCTCCTATTTTTCTCATTGTCAATATGAATCACTCACAATACAAAATATGTGTATTTCACAGCATCCAATACCCTAATCGATTCACCTGGATTAGAAAATAGACTGCAATCCCTTAACCAAGATTAAATTACATTTTTTTAGACAATTCCCCAAAATAGCCAAAAACAACCCAAAAAAATTTGGCACTCATGTCAGAAACCTCGGGTAAGTTGTTTCTGTGAAGGTGTCGTGCAGATCATTAGGCGTGCCGCTGATAGGAGCACCCCGACCGCCCCCTGCCCCCCACATGCAAAGAATATAAGTCATACCAAACATACCTCATATCAGATTGATTGGAGGACTTAGGGCTAGTTATGCATCACATTTGAGGTGGCAGGAGGACCTCCTTAGCATAACCACTTGGTGGGAATGGACCTAGATGGAAGATATAGGATACTCAAGTGACTTCAACTGAGATTTAACAGTTAGCCACAACACAGATCATGAACTCAAGTTTTTATATTTTACAGTTGATCGTTAAATTGTATAACAATTTTGTTTTTAAATTTTTTTACTAATGTTTATTAGAATTGTTGCATGTTTTACATCATTGCATTGGCATCTTAGTTGTAACTTATTTGAATTTTTATTATGGTATGCGCACTTCAACATTGATGTATTATTATGGTTTTGTTTCATATGTTGTAATATTATAAATATAACATAAAATTTAATTATTGCATGAAAGAAATGATAACTTTTCATTTTTAATGTTCTTTGCAAAACACAAGTCTCGCAGAAGATCCTGTTGAGCCAGATGATGATATGGATCCAGATTATGTTGGGTCTGTTATCGATGCAAGAAATAATAATGATGAGGCAATACATGGGATACCAAGGAAGATGATGTTGATGATGATGATGCTCACGATGGTGATGATGATGTTGATGAGGTAGTTGTTGGTAGTAGCCAATGACATATTTGATCATATAGATTGCATCATGGATATTTGTTGATATTATTGATTTGTATCATTTTCACATGTATCATTTTGAATTGTATCATATTGACTTGTATCATTTTGACATGTATCGGTTCAGTTACATCATTTATCATTTTGACTTATGTCATTTGGACATGTATCATTTTGACATGTTATTGATCTAATGCCATATTTGAATTTCAGTTGATTTAGTTGTATATGATGACGATCTTATCAGTAGTGACTTGTCAATTTTTAAGAGGTACTGGAGGAAAGAAGAAAAGCAGCTGTAGAAGCTGCGAAGAGAATAGAGGAGGTGGAGGCACTTTGTGCCAAGGAGGTCAACCAAGTTTCTCATACATGGGAAGATTTGATTGATATCGATGAGTTGGAGAAAATCACAGAACAAGTGTGCACTGTTGAGATAGAGGTGAACCAATTGAAGAGTGAAATGAATAAGCTGGCATTAGTAGAGAAAATTTCTAAGCCCACTGACACGAAAAACCTACAACAGTAGGTCGCAACAATGCAGGCGCAACAACAAAATGAGATTGATAGGGTTGCTGAATTATAACCAGAGTCAGAAAAAGTTACAAGTATTATTCAACCTATACATGAAAAGGTGCAACAAGCAATACAATCAATAGGACTTACAACTTCAGAACACATCAATTCCAAACTTATGGAAAATTTGAAAAAGATGGAAGCAAAAGTACGAGAGGAGACTGAGTGGATAGCAAAAATACTTTAGTATTTTGAAGGTAAGGTTGTCACAATGGAGATTTAAGACTAATGCGTCTCGAGATGAGCCACAGGTGAGTGTTGAGGGCCTATTGTCCCTATGAAGATCTAAGAAAAATTCAACTAGAATTCTGTTTGGAAAGATAAAGATTTTGGTCGCAAGAAGAGTTTGCGACGAAAGAGAAGCTGCGATAGAAGCAGCTGCGACGGAAAAATTTGTGTCGAGAGTAGCCGTGAAAAAATGAGCCATGACAAAAGAATATTGAAACAACTGAAAAGGACAGTCTCTATGATCATGGGTAATGAGTTGGTTAGAATAAAGCATGCTTTTGGTAAAAAATCATAATTATATTTTTGGGTCGATAGTGCCTATTGTTAGTTGTAACTAAATGTATGAGAATAGAAATGACATCCTGTTGGCTAACATAAAAGAGTCGGTTGATTAAGACAGGTAGAAGCTTATAAAAGGAAAAACCCCAAGCTGTGTATGAGGTTGGTTCGACATCAGTTAATGTAGTTGATGTTAGTTGGTTAAGTCTCTGTGTCGGTAGAAAAGAGAAGGGAGAGTTTTTTAGCTAGAGGATCGATCCGGGTTGTGTGTGAATCAATATAGGTGAATGTAATGTCCTCTTCTACATAAGCATCATAAACACCCATTAACCTATTCAATTCCCATAGGTTCGAGCAGGTATTAAGGAAAAAGGGAATTGACCGAGGACATTTAATACTAGGAGCATATCAAAACATTTATTCAGTACTATTAAGTCATTAGTATAGTAAAGAGGGCCATCATAGTTAATATCATAAAGGACGCACATCATGCATGCCTTATTTCTTTAGGCTTAAGTCAACAAGCAATTAGAATTGCATGTATGCAAAAAGTAAAGTGCAAACCCTAAAAGTGACATGCAAATCATAAAAGTTACATGCTAACCCTAAAAGCTATATAAGAAGGTTAGTTGAACCAAAAGGACATATATGATCATTATGATCTTTGATTTTGGTTTCTAGAGCAGCAACACCAACAAGTTGGGGTTGGGGGCGTGAGACAACAACTAACAGGTGTTTTCAGCAACGAAATCTATCTTCCCTAATCACTTCGGGATAAATAATTCAGATCTATCGTCATCTTTTCACCACATTCATTCTTCTTCAGAGATATAACATACAGAGAAGGAAATTACTATAGGGTCATGTTTTACTATTGGGAAATAACTGGAAATACCCAGAATAATTCGATGGGAACTAGAAACTCATCATTCCTTGTGCATGTCACTATCGTTCTTCTTGGTAGGTTTATATCACTATATTGGGTGTTTATCAGGCCATCCTTTGCACATCCACAACAACTATTAGCAAAAACATGGGAAAGAGGAGCACCTTCCTCTTCAAGCAAATCAATTCGCTACTGATCCTAGAGGAGGCAAATATTCTACATGTCTCATCCAATCTCTTCAGATAGGCCATACTGCTAGTCCTAGAAAGTTATAGCATCATCGACCAAGTATAGCAGCCGTTCTGAGGAGTTTTATATCAAAAGAATGACGTTTTTATTGTTGCATGGGCGTCACCTCTGAGATGCATCACGTTTTTGGATATCTGGTGAATGCATGGCACACATGCCTTTTGTATACTAAAGATTCTTCACCACTATAAATATTGGCGTGTTATTCAAATCTTGTTGAGTCATATTTCCTATTTTATCTCTATATTTGCTATATTTTAGGGATTTTTGGCGCGACACTTATTTTGCATGAAAATTTGATTATGTCTCAAACACACTTGAAACACATAAACCACAAAGATATTATAAAAACAAGTGTAGAATATCAGTTGGGATATTACAGTGGTATCCGAGCATGTTCCTTGCCAATTGTGGGCTTGAACATGAACAATAAATGAATCCAGAAGAAACTTCCTTTGTAACTTATAGAAGAAGGAAGGGTAGGTACACAAATGATCTGGAATTTGAAGATATTAAGTTGGAAGACACAATTTTAGACATTGACCCAATAGGGATACACTCCAATAGAGGAAAGGGAATAGGGGAAGATGAAGATAGGTTGGAATTTCATAGCTTGGTTAGCGCATTAAATGAGCTAGATAAAGGGACGAAAGAGGTGTTACATGCTATAAATAGGTTGGCTCTTAAGCTAGAATAGGTCCATAATTGTCTACCAATTTCACCATGAGATAGAGGATCCAAGTAGTAGCGAGAAACATGTGTAAACTAATATGCATAACACTCCTCACATATAGAATAAGCCTTCTAGAACTACCAGGCCTCACTTTTTGGAGAATCCCACCGCATGATCGATTATACCGGTAGATCCAGAGGAGCCATTTAGGGCCTATGTAGAATAGTACAAGGAAATTGGATATGACTTTCACTCAGCCATGAATTTCTCAATTTTTTGCAATATGAAAAGCATGAATAAGCCAAGAGGGTTCAATATAGCATTCAATCAGAATTTTGAGTTGCAATGCATACTGGGGAAACTAAATATCCCCAAATTTGATGGGACATCCGTTTGTTCAGCCTAAATTAGGGTACAATAGTATGACACCTACTTCCAACTTAACCCCATGACAGAGACAACTGCAATCAAGTTGGCTACTTTACATTTAGATGAGGAAGCACATGAGTGGTGGTACCATGGACTGGTGACATTAGGTCACAACACTATCAGTTCCTAAAATGACTTCACATAGAGGATCATGGAGTGCTTTGATAAAAAGGACCTAGAGATTCATTTTAGGGATATTGCTCAGCTCAAGTAGACAGGCAGTACATATACCTTCATATCCAAATTCCATAGAATTGCAGTTATGGTATTTGACATGTCAAAGATTGACTGATTATGCTATTTATGGAAGCACTATCCAATCCACTCCATGGATGGGTAAAGTCTTACAATCCAATTACTCTGCAAGATGTTGTGCCTAAAAACAAGATTCTGTGCCTAAAAACAAGCCTACACAAAAACCTACCAATGTTCTGGAAAACAAGGAAAAGACAATCCCACAGAAGGAATGGTTGAACAAGGACACACGACGAGATTTGAGAAGGAAGAACTTATGTTTCAATTTCAAAGAACCTTGGGCACCCAACTAGAGATGTATGGGTAAAGGGAAGGTGCATCTCACCGAATTACTTTTAGATAGCAATGAGGAAGATGAATTGGAACAAAATCAAGATGGATAACTACATAGTACATAGTTGGAACAATTTCCATAGAGATAAACTATTACTACCCTCACAAGAGTCCCCGCCTTCCATACTACCAGGATTAGGGGAAGTATCCAATGACAGTGTGCCATTTCTTTGATTGATGGCAGGGCCAGCCATAACTTTATAGATTTCTCTTGGGTAGAGAGGAAAATATTTCCCACCAAGGACTTTGAGGGATTTACCGTTGTCATGGCTAGAAATCATAGGATGAAATGCACCCAGAGGATACGTTAGTTACAGGTACAACTTGGGAATTATACATTGGTTGAAAATTTTTATGTGGTATGTGTGCAGACACGAGCATTGTTTTGGGAGTGCAATGGTTTTACTCAATTGGGAAATACTCAACAAATTACCATACATTAGAGTTGGAGTTCTTAGAGCCATATGGGAAAAGGGTATTCCTAAGGGGAATGCCCAATGAAACTTCAGGGTGAGCTACAAAAAAGGGAATTACCAGCATATTCAGGAGCGAGGACAATACTCGCACAAAAATATGGCCGAATCCAATACATAAGACTTCAAGGAAGGATCGGTGGTATGAAAAGGTATTTCTGGGTAGACCTCCAGAAAAAATTATGATGCGCATTAGGGGATTTGGATGAGGAGCCAAATATATTATGTTCAATCCTCACAGGTACCTAAGCAGATACAAAGAGGGAATAGAGATCATCGCAGAGAAGAAACATAAATTTGAACAAAAAGAAGAACCACCCAGCAGTAGAATAAATTGGTTGATACAAATGGATAGTAAGAGACAAGGACAGATGAATTAGTATATTGGTCGGATATTGCTTAAGGATAAGCAGTTTTGAGGGAGGAGGTCTGTAATGTCCTCTTCTACATAAGAATCAGAAACACTCATTAACCTATTTAATTCCCATAGGTTCGAGCGGGTATTAAGGAAAAAGGGAATTGTTTGAGGACATTTAATACCAGCAGCATATCAAAACATTTATTCAGTATTATTAAGTCATCAATATAGTAAAGAGGGCCATCAAAGTTAACATCATAAAGCATGTAGAGCATGCATGCCTTATTTCTCTAGGCTTAAGTAAACAAGCAATTAGAATTCCATGCATGCAAAAAGTAAAGTGCAAACCCTAAAAGTGACATGCAAGCCCTAAATGTTACATGTGAACCCTAAAAGTTACATGCTAACCCTAAAAGATATATAAGAAGGTTAGTTGAACCAAAAGGACATCTATGACCATTATTATATTTGAGTTTGGTTTTTAGAGAATCAACAGTAGTAGCTGCAGCAACAAGTTGGGGATGGGGGCATGAGCCAACAACTAACAGGTGTTTTTGGCAGTGAAATATATCTGCCATAATCACATCAGGATAAATCATTCATATCTATCATCATCTTTTCACCACATTATTCTTATTCATAGATCTAGCATATAGAGAAGGACATTACTACAAGGTCACATTTTCTTGCTGGGAAATAGCTAGAAATATCCAGAACAATTCACTAGGATACAAAAACTCATCATTTCTTCTGCATGCCACTATCATTCTTCTTGGTAGGTTCATATAAATTTATTGGGTGACTATCAAACCATCATTTGCACATCCGGAGCAACAATTAGCAAAAACGTGGGAAAGAGGAGCACCTTCCTCTTAAAAAAAATCAATTTGCTACTGATCCTAGACGAGGAAAATCTTCTGCATGTCTCAACCAATCTCTTCATATAGGCCATACCATTAGTCCTTGAAAGTTACAGCATCATCTACCAAGTATAGAAGCTATTCCGAGGAGTTTTATATCAAAATAAGGACATTTTTATTGCTACATGGGCATCACATTTTTGGATATCTGGTGAATGCATGGCATGAATGTATTTTAAATACCAAAGAGTCTTCATAGCTATAAATATTGGTATGTTACTCAAATCTTGCTGAGTCATGTTTCCTATTTTATCTCTAGATCTTCTATTTTTAAGGCTTTTTGGCATGACACTTATTTTGCATGCAATTTTTTTTATATCTCAAACACACTTGAAACACATAAACTACAAACATATTATCAAAAAAAGGGTAGACTATCAGTTGGGATATTACAGTGAAGGAGAGGAGAAACACATAGTCCCTAAACCTGAGAGCATGAGAGGAGAGAAGTCTGTATCAATTGTAAATAATAACTAGAAAGGAGTTTGCAAGCTGAGTGCTCAGAAAAAGGTGCTGATGTATTTCTCATGCCAGATGCAGAGCTCCTTTTTGGTTTTTTTTCGGATGGGTTTCCATGTTAAATGTTGTCTCTGTGTGTTAGTGATTAATGTGTTTTTTTCAATTGCATGTATGTTGTGAATAAGTATACCTGACTATGTCGCACTGTATCTATTTATCAATAAACTCATCGATGTATGTGTCACACTGCTTATTTAATGAATATGTAATAAGGATTTTATATTGAATATTGAAATATGTGTTGACTGATAAATGGAATGTTATCTTGAATGAATAACTAAGGAGTACCAAATATAATACCCAACTTCTGTCGAGTAGCCTGATAAAGTACTGCACAAGTAGAGATACCCGCATAATTGCAGAAACTTGGTTCTGGAAGTTCCCAATAAAATATCTTAGGTGAGACTGCATCTGCATTATAGGTTCTGTCGATGGGGTCCTCCTCTGTCGGGCCGATATCTTAGGATTTTGCTTCCTGCTAAGGATCTAAACCTGGGTTGACGGGAAAGAAAGGCCAACATGACTAGATATCTCTCACCAAAGAGTGTATAGTTTCCTCCTGTGAGGAAAATGATAGATAACCCCAATTCTCCCCTCCTAGGTTTTAGACAAACAGAACCAATAAATTTTCAATAATCCCATGAGGGAAGAAAAAGTGGAATAAAATAGTGATGCTGATGAATTATTAGAAGAAAGGTACTTGAGAATTATTGATGTTCAGGTATCTATACTTGGAAAAATCCCATTCCCTCATATTCAAGAAGATCTCAATCTGGTTGAGATAGAGGACTTGACAGAACCAACAACTGTCTTAGATTTCAACCTAACCCTTATTGAATCCTAAATCCCATCGTTCATTCACCATCATAACTTTGAAACTCAAAGTCACATTGTACACTCGAATCCTCTATAACAATGGTATGATATGAGCAACGCTGATGTAAGTTCAATAACTAGGGGAACTGAGATCCCTACTTCTAGCACTCATATGGGAAGAGTCAATCTAAAAATTTCAGGCATCTTGGATACAAGTGTGTTTCCATCCACTTCCAGAGTATCTTAGGAAGGGCCTTTCCCTTATGTTATAACTCCTAACAATGGAGTCAAAACTTCAACATATTCCCCTTAGGGTAGTAATCCTTACTCTTTTGGAATGATGTTAGTTGGGATGCCTCATGTAGCTTCCAATAACCTTGATATGATGGGAAATCCTTTTGTCCCCTTCAATGTCTTTTCCTTTGGAGGAGGAAATATTCCTACATCAATTCCATCTATAGGAAACAAAGTTATTCCTAGCTTCAATATCCATTAAGGAATCATTCCCTTTCCTAGAATGGGAGGCATGATGAGTAGGGACTTCTCATTGTATGTTTAGATCCCACTCGATTATCCTCAAAACCATGGCACCAATATGAATTATCCTTCCATGCTTGGTAGTGTCTATACTCCAAGTAAGTCTTTTGTCAGAAATAACCAACTGTCAGGATACACTTTTGGGAGTTGGAATTCATTCACTCAAACAAAATTTCCATTCCTCAAACAAAATTTCCATTCCTTCATACCCCCCTATCTCTATCAAGTTTCCTTCATACATCCCTAATTTTGAAGGGAAAGTTGGAGAAAACCAAGCTACTCACGTAATGACTTTCCATCTTTGGTATTCTTGAAACTCATTGATGGATAATAGTATTAGGCTTAGCATTTTACATAAAACCTTAACTAAAGTAGTTAAAAAACACCATATTGAGCTCCTTAGAGATTTGTTAGACAACTTTGATGCCTTGGAAATGACATTTCTAAATCACTTTCAACTACATGTCTGCTATGAGACAAGGATTGAACTCTTGACCTCTTTCCTATTGGATAAATCCACCCATATTTTTAACCAAATATCACATGTGGATCAGGGGACGTTGGTTTATTAAGGCCTATATCCTTGACGAATTCTAGCGATTGGTTCATAAAGTCACTGTTTCTATACATTGCATTGTCAAGGGTTACGATTGAGGAACATGTTATTATTAGGGCCCAACATTTGGAGTTAGTATATTCATAGTCTAGCATGCTTTATGCAATTTTTCCTACAACACCAAGAAGATATACAAATCCAACCAAACCCTTACACAGACCACATGTTGATAGTGTGATTGGTTGAATTGAAAATATCATGATCAATTAGTCTCAAGTCATCTGGTACATATGTACTTATACTCTAATGGTCCTACATATATGAAAGCTATTACCAAAACTCCCATTCCCACTCAGCACTCTAATGTTCTTAGTACAAACATCTAGCCCTAAGAGTAACTAGCAACCCAGAGAAAAGAAAAAATGAATTAATAAAAAGAATGGTAATGAGGGAAATGATGTGAACAATAATAACATTGGTGGGGAAAAGAAGGATATGAAAAAGGTCAAAATTTGTGTAAACTTTGTGCATAATACAACTCAACTTGCATTATCCCTAAGATGGAGGAATCCCAATGATTGTTGGCACAACATTATTCTCATCAACAACTTGCATTTCTAACTTACCATTTCCTCTCAAAGGACTACAAATGGTTGTTGAAGTTGCTCATAACCTTTCACCTCCACAAGTGAGAAACCAGGGTGCCCCCTACAAGGGGGAAACCCATAAAATGTGAATTTATATATGTGTGAACAAGAGGTGAATGTCAAGACCATAACTCCTAATTACAAAGCACCTATGTTTGGATTGAAAGGAAAATAAGTGTCTATGTTTCAAATGACAAATCTTCTTTATATGGAGAAACTGCATATCAATACAATGCCACACCTTCAAAAAGTTGTGTTGAAGATATCGCCGCATATCCCTAATGCTCAGGATTCCTAGAACCACAAAACCATTCAAGATCTATCTCAATATATGTACGCAATGTCTACCCTAGAATTTCTCTAGAGATGTCCCATGTTGCTTAAAACATTTTTATTAGGTATTGGAACTTTAAATCCTTTGGATTATCATATTATAACATTTGATCTAGACATTTGTAAGCCTCGATTTCTGCATTTTGCTGCTTTCCAGATTTAAGTTTCTACATATATTCTAGATTGTAGTAGATGAGAGAACTTCCACCTATGTTAGGTCTTTGTCATGTTGGAAATCCATTGACTCCCTTGATATTGTTTGATCACCAAGGATGCTAAAATATTTTGATATGCATTTGTTTAGATCTCATGCGATTTTTCTTGCACTCCCTGCTGAGATAGGGAACAAGGTTCTATCTATATAGGTTGAGGTTTTAGGTGCTCCCTTGGATTATAACGTCCTCTTAGGGTGTAGGTGGACTCAATCTATGATGGTATTTGTGTCTTCAATCTCTTGCATTATTCATTTCCCTCACTAGGGAAATATCATAATAATATACAACTGTGTTTCTATAGAGCTATAATAGCTACCATGACGGGACCTTTTATCCCATTAGTTGATAATTCCATGAAGCTTTGAAAAAATGTGGGTTTTGGGATGTGCCTTGATTTTATGGGAAATTTTAATATCCCTTTACCCATTTCATATGTCAACTTTGTTCCTATATATGTGATCTCGTAAATCACCACAAACCTACAGATACAATGTGTTATTTCAAAACATCATATTTTGAAGATCCATGGGTAGTTCTAGATTCCTTTGTTTTAGCAAAGAAAGTGGATACACAAGAAAATGCATGCCTTTATCTACAACATAAATTTCTTATCAAGTTGTTCAATTGGCCATTGTTGACCTTTATTTCATTTCTTCATCAATGGAGGAAAATGATTCGTTCATATCGCCCTGGGATATCAATTCTCCTTCCAGCCAAGGTCTTTTAGATATGGTTCTACCATTGGATGATTCCATGTTTGGCTCCGAGAAGCCTTGGACAGATATGCACCAAAGGTCGTATTTTCTTCATGATATGAATGGAATGGACATTGACAACACAGGTATTATCAAACCCAAAAACATTGATTGGTATTCTAGGCTCATCGCGATGCATCACGTTTAAGTAGAGTCGAACATGTCCAACATATCAAAACTATACCAAATAGTATTTATAGAAATATCAATGTCATTGAGAAAGTCTTGATTGGAGCAAACTGTTCACTTGAGGAAATATAAGTTATACTACTCTAATAAAATAATATCAAGACATTTTTTTTTGGATGCATGAAGAAATCCCAGGTATAGATTTTAGAATTGTCGAACATGAAATCAAGACATCCAATTGTGAAATGTGTTCGACGAAAGTTGTGACCAACCAATCCTTGAAAGGAAACCGTCATTAAGGTAGAGGCAAAGAGACTATTGAAAGCAATTTTTATCTACCTGGTCCCATTGATTGAATGGATATCCAATCTAGTTATTGTTGATAAGAAATAAGGAACCATCCATGTCTATACAAAATTTTGTGATTTGAATAAATCTTGTCCCAAGGACAAGTATCCCGCTCCCTTTATCAAGACTGCCTTTATCTATCCTTGTGGTAGTTTTTCCTATTGGAAGATGCCTTTTATCCTAAACAACACTAGATGCACCTTTTAGTGTTTCATGTCATATGCTTCTCATGGCATAAAAAATTATTGTTGAAGCCTACCTTTATGATTTAACTGCTTGGTCTTTTAAGAGAATCGATAATCCCATTCACCCTTGAGTAGTATTTGATAGATGTTGATATTATATAATTCTTTTGAATCCTCATAAGTGCATATTTTGTGTCATATCTAGATGACTATTTGGTTTCATCGTATCCAAGCATGGGATCATGGTAGACCCATTTAAGGTTGAAATGATAATTTAATTCCTCCCCTAGGCAATTTTCATCAATTATAGAGTCTTTAAGGGAAGGAGAACATTTTGAAAAGATTCATCACAAATTATGCTAAAGTAACAAAATGTTTCAAGTGCCTTTTGAAGAAAGGGGTCCCATTTATGTGGGATGAATTCACTCAACTATTATTTTATTTGTTGAAAAGGAACCTTCTATCCACCACATTGTTAAGTTCCCCAGACTATAGAAAATATTTCTTATTATACTTGGTGAGATTTGAATCAATCATTGGTATGGATTTGGTTTAGGAGGATGAATTGCATAAGGAGCATGTAGTATATTATCTAAGCAAGAACCTCATTGGATTGAAATTGAGATACTCTCACATTGCAAAACTGACATTGGCAATTGTGCATGCTTTCCAAAGACTCTAACACTATAAAATTATTTGACTAACTACAACGGTAGGAGACACTAATCCATTTAAGCATATCATACCTTGACAAATAATCTAGGGAGAGTACAACAAATGGATTATGATATTGTAAGAGTTTTAGCTAGAGTTTGCGTTAACTAAATCAAAGAAATGCTTGGATTTTCTCAAGTTAATATTGTTAGAACTACCTAGAGAAAATGAGGACCAGGTTGAAAATGAGTCATTAATTGATGAACATGTATTTATTATTTCCTTGAGAAACCCTTGGTATGGATACATCCTAGTATAAACTTCAAATTGAAATGTTTCCCTACCTACTCTGTCTCATTGATTGTTGGTGTATTCATCATCAAACGAAAAACTATATTATCATTAGCAACACTTTATATCATCGAGGACTATATTTGATTTCGTATCATTGCTTGACTCACGAGGAGTCTGGGATGGTTATTAATGATTTCCATAGTGGAGTGTGTGGTGATGAGTTACCTAAAAACCCAACAAATCTTGTGTGTAGGGTATTATAGGGCTTCGATCTTTAAAGAATGCATAAAAGTGGTAAAGAAGTGTCACCCATGCCAAATGTTCATGAGGAAAATGCATGCACAACCAAATCATTATACCTTATTATCATTATTGGTCCCTTCACAAGGTGTGGGGTTTATTTTATGACATGTAACTTGACTTTGGAGAAAGGCCATAAGTATATTATTTTGGATATGGTCTACTTTACTAAGTGGGATGAATCCATCCTAAGTTTAACAATGAAGGTGAAACAACATCACACTTCATATTCAATTAGGTGATCCTAGATTTGATGCACCTAAAGAGATTGTCACTAACCATGGAAGTCACTTTTAGAATAAGATGATGATGGAATTAATAGTTGAGATAGGTTTATGATAGGAAAACTCATCACCATACTGTACACAAGCAAATGGACAAATAGAGTATGCCAATAAGTCCTTTAAACCATATTCCAACTGACAATTACTAGGAGTAAATCTAATTGCCATATTTTTTTTATGTCTGATGCTTTAGGAATATTGTACTTCAATCAAGACTACAATGGGGTTCACTCTATTTCAACTTGTACACAAAGTAGAATATATTATGCTTATTCAATGTAAACTTATTTCATTAAATCTATCCATAGAGCTCCTACTCGACACAATCGCTTTAGCAGAACATCTCGTTTATTTGGAACAACTCAATGAGAAATGTAGAGATGCGACCATTATGAATGAGGCACAAGAGAAATGTTTCAAGCATTAGTGTGATAAATTGATTAGTCCTCGAATCTTTTGAGAGGGAACATGGCACTTGTTTATGACCAAGACAATGATGACTTAGGGTAAGGTAAATTTCAATCTACGTGGCTCAGTCCTTACATCATGAGGTGATCCCTTAGTAAATGGGCTTATAAATTGGAAGAAAATCAAGGAAATATACCGAAGGAGCTCTGAAATGGAATCTATTTAAAGAGGTATCATGTCTAGGTAGCAATGCTCAATAAAATCCCTTGCACTTGTTGTATTATAAGTTTTTTTCTTTTCATTTTTCTATTTTTTTTTGTCGTCACTAGTAATCATGATTTGTACTCAATTGTTATATATTGTTAGACACACCTATTTTTGTGAGATTCACACATAGTGCTATCTGACACACTTAGAATATCGCCTCTATCGCTTAGGTGTTTTGAGTCTCCTACGATCAACTTGTGAGCTTAGTAGGAGTTTGTTTGGGTCTAGTGACTGATAATACTACCAAATATAATGCAATAATCAAATTACTACTGGATTCCATTTCACATGGAGTCCAATGTTTAGTAGTTCACCTATGTTCACAGTTGGAAGCACCGTATCTTAACAATGCATACCGTGTTTGTGATTCTATGGTTATATGGAAGTTTTTATGAGTGCCATCCAATGTCTCATTGTTTCTCACTCTTCACGGTCACCATATATAAATGTAGATATAGTATACCTCCTCTCCCTCCGCATGGTTAGGTGAGCCATCCTCCTTGCCACTTCTCGAGTGATATTTTGAATTCATTACTTATATTAATGTATCAAGAAGTTTTACTTATGTATCAACTAGTGTATTAGCTAATGATGTATTAGATTGGAATTTGTCACATTAATATTAAAAATATCAAGCACATGTGTAAATATCAAGATAAGCAGACACATTTGTATATATAAGGTTTGAAATCCATTAATAAATCATAAAATTGTTTACATCAAGTACAAAACATGTAGAATAATGTACATAATCAAGCACCCTATCCCATGATGATCCATATAGAATACCACATAATGTGACTTAATGATATATAATTGTTAAATTTTAGGCCAGTATCCCAACATGAACTCCATGGTAGCATACTATATCAATGGACACTCATTAGAAGAGACAAACCCATGCACACAACACTCCAACCACCTGACTCTATACTCCCTCTAGGATATACTTGATATTTTTCATCAGTACCCAAGGGTAAACCCCTTAATGCTTTTCTACATTGACAAAGGAATTCTCTCGAATCTTCAACAGGTTGGACATGTTGATCTCCACGCATAAGTCTAAAGAATCCTACTAGTCATATGGGCCATATATTCACACCACTGAATTTTTTTGTTAATGATTATGCATACCAAAATAAATTTAACCTCCTTTTCTCAATATTATAACAACCCCCCCAAAAATGCTATAAAATAAAATAAAATAAAAGGTTTTCTTAGCTATAGTGCCCCATTGTGATTTTTAAGGTAGGGATAAATAATGTCTAAATTGTAATCCATCTTGATGTAGGGGAACTCCTCTATTGCCGGCAATAGATATGACCACCAATTGCAGTACTTATTTCCAAAGGCATGATTAATATGCCCGCCTGCCAACTTGTACATGATGTTTTCTCATCGGTTTATTCTATGTTGTTGATATCAGTAAGCGTAAGAGTGATATGTGGGCATGTTAATGGAGTATCTAAAAAAAGGAAAATTTATGCTCCTACACCCAAAGTTGTTTTTATTTTTTCTTGTCTCATAGTTAGTCAACTGGGTATTTATATTTACGAGAAGCTCGATACATCGATGAAATACTATGAGTTTCAAACATTCCACGACATAAGACAATTGGGACCGTGATGCTTAGTGCAGTGCCAATGAACCTTCCACTTGCACAATAGTCAAGAGGATGAATATAAAGGATAGACTATCTATGTTGTTGATTGAGACTTGAGAACCCATATTTTGGGTATCCATGATGCAATAACTATTCACATACTCTTGTGTGGTGAGTATGCCTTCACCTCATCCTCCTCCTATAAGTTTTATCAACACCCCTCATCAAAATAAAGTCACAAGGAAATAAATATCATTAATTATGAGAAAAATAACCTCGCCATCCATGATGAAGTCATTCTGATTGGGTTCCCGATACCCCACATGCATTTGAAGCAGTTCTTTTGAGCCCTCATATTTGGAATCCAAAAAAACTTGAGTAGGCCATAAATTCATAGTGCATCTAAAGTGTTGTCGTCATTAAGAGAAACACTATCAATGCACTCATGCACCCTCTCTCGCTCAATGATAGACATATCTACACATTTGAGAATAGTGTGAGCGTTAGTTTTTTATTTTTTAAAAAAATTGGGAGGGACACACCTCTTTTCTTAAGAACAAGTGCATGTACACATGCCTACTGTGAAGGAAAGGTGCATGTAGGGCCATATACACTCACTTTGTGTGAATAGAAATCATGTGGGTGTAGTGGAAGTTGGAATAGGGGTCAATACCACCTTAATTTTAAGAAAAAAATTAAAACTTAAACCATAGAAATGAAACAAAAGAGAAAGAGGAAGAACCTATTAGTGACTTAATTTGAAATGGTTGTCTAGTTTCTTTGTGATCTCCGATTGAATATTGTAGGTAAGTTGGACTCCAAGTTAACTTGTGGTAAAAGTTTGCAAATGAATTATATTTGTTTTTGGTTTTAACATATATTTATTTGCTCTTTCCCCACTTTCCTATAGTTCAACATGTCTTGTTTTAACACTATTATTATTTGTTATCACTTTCACAACTAATAATGTAGATCAAGACTATTTTCATGATGATTGCAAGTATTGGGGAATTTTCAAAACTTTGATACCATTCAGTTTGACCCACAATGGATCCATGTTAATAGGTATACGACTCAGAAAAGTCATATATGATACATTTTTTTCCACCTTGCATCGTGCATTATCTGTATCTATTTAATGTCACCTTAGGATCCACTCCATCAGGTTGTGACATTAACACTCTTTTATTAAAAATATTAAATAGAGTGGTAGAACTTACTTATCATGGGTTCCCTAGCTAGCACCTTTATTGTCTCATTGGTTCCCATGCCAATGTTTTGGTAGGATTGTGAGTCCCTTCTTAGGCTTGCTATGATATTGGATTAAAGTTGCATGAATTCCTCTTAGTCTTTTTCTAGCCATCCTGTAAGGGACTCCCAAATTTTTTATTTTTTATTTTTTGATTCAATTTGCATGGCTCCATTGCCTATGGCTACTCGTGCTCCCAATTTTGATTCCCATTGTAGTTTTCCATTCACCATGCATGCTCTCTTGCCCCTTGCCACTGCTTTTATTGTTGCTATATTTTGAAGCCCTTTTCCTCAGAGGAAACATGCTAATGAGTGTCCACATCTTGCACATCCCTCTTTTTCTATTTTATGCACACGTATGTTCAATGTGTTTGGAATGTAGTTGCATGCCATGATACACTTGTATCCTCCATTGTATTATGGAACTATTTTATTATTTTTCAAGATTTATTAATATGAAAAGGACACAAAAAAAAATGATTATAAAAAATAGAGAGGGGGGAATATTTTAAATCTTCGTTTTGTTTATGGCAACAATCTTAGTAGTGTCACCCTTGAACAAGGCACTTGTTTTGAGACTTATAAACAAGCTGGGCCTTAATATTTCCTTAAGAGTCTAACCATGAATTTTGAATTTGTACTTTTTCGATTGGTTACTCTTCGAATCGCTATGGAGAATCTGTTAATGCCCCCTATGTTGCATATTTACATCATGTTACCTTTTTCAAATGTTGTCCAAGTCATCATTTTGTCATGCTAATGTTCCAAGGGTTGTCTTAAGAGTTTGTCAACCATTCCTTAGAGGATCTAACTACTCATGTCGGCATTGACCATTGTCATGTTTCTCTCAATTACATCATCATTCATAATGTTTTACTGTGCTACTACAGCAGGTCCTCATTGACTTCAAATTAGCAAGTAATCTCTCATCGACTACGACATATTTCTCTGAGAGAGCGACTTAGAGTTGATGACACCCTAGGCCTATTTCATCATTGGTTAGTTACTTTGTGCTTAACAGATGACCTATAATCATTGATTATTGTCTGAGTGGTTTCTCATATGTTTGATGGCATGACCTTTATTCACATTTTGGGATTTGTGCCATACCTTGTATTCCATTTTCATCATTTGTCAATATCAGGTGTTGCTCAAAGGGTAATTTTTATCTCTATTTTCATCTAATGCATGCAAAGACATACTAAGTGGTGATTTAATGCAAGAATTTTCTCCAAGACTTTTCAAAACAATCCAGTTCCTGATATATGCTTGTGTTGGTTAATGGGAGATGCCTTAATGCCTCCATACCAACATATCTCTTCCTATTGAATTCAACTCTTTTTTCTTTAGGAAAATATTTAGAGACCTTTATAGTGCCCTGGGGCTTGTAGTCATCAATGTCAGCTTCCCTCGCTATCAATAGTGGTATTACATCAATGTTCATTGATCGGTAGATTTTACAATTTTTGACATCTACACATCTATTCACACTTACTATAATGAAAAGTACCTTAATGCACATTAAAATTATTGAAGGGTTGTCTCTCATTTGTTAATGGTATACATCAAAGACCTATAATCAAATAAGGTCTCCCATGTTCAAGTTTAGATCAATTATTCACATGGTGTAGACTAATACATATCAATAGGTTAAGGCTCAAGACCTTGAGGTACAATAGCATTACATTATTATGCTATTTCCCTAGTTGCACAAGACCATACCACATAGTTTATAACAATGTTACTTTATGGAGAACTAATTTGTACCCTTGCAATTCAAATAGTTCTCTTGATGTACACTGAGACTTAGATCCACTTTATATTTGCTCATGGCAATGATATATTTTTGACATGGATCCACCATGTCTCTTATTTGTGACCATGATTTTACATTTCATAGTTCATGGATCCATAATGTACTTGATTTGGTGTCCATGATTATTTACACCTGGAGATGGGTATGTCTACCTCAAGAAAGAGAATAATATGATATATTGTTTGTTGTAGGTGATTTTTTGATCCAAAGTTCGTGGAACTCCACTTGATCCCACATGACACATTCTTTCATTAATTATAATGCATTTTGTCCATCATCTTCCCTTCTAAGCTCATACATTCGGTGCATCTACTGTAACATTATTTGATACCTTAATGTATTAAATGTCTAAATGGCCTTGACCATGACCATTTGTAGCCCTTTTTCCAACAAAAAACACTTTAAAAATACAATTTTTCAAGGTACTCACCTTTTGTTTAGCGAAGTGCATATACACACCTTTCCTTTAGGCAATGAGGAACAAGTTAAACTCCAAAATAAACTCATTTCCAAATGAAAGAATAAGGAGAGAGAGAGTTGAAAGAACACACATGAAACTGTCATATGATCCATAAAAGAGGGTGCTTACCACGATTATGGTTATCCTGATTATATCAGAAAAACTTTAAGTCTTGATTGATGTCAATGATTACACAATCAACATGCTTAAAGCTAAGACATTGCAAGAAGAAAATATGCTAATAAAAGCAATTGAACACCACATGATGACCAAAAGTTATAAAGATATGCCAAAGGAGTTGGAGGAAAAGAATAAGTAGATTCAAGAGTTATAGAACCAATTGACGAAATTGGCATAAAAAACTTAATTAATGTTCCCTAATGTAGTCATTCCTAGTGGATCATCAAAAGTAGAAGCAATTAGACTATGGATGGAAATTATTATCGATCAAATGCAAAGGATAGAGTTTGGCCAATAGGAAAGAGAAACACAAGTGCAAGATAAACACAAGAAAATCATTGAAGCCTTATAGATGTGGTGCAAGCAAGGAATAACAATTTGACTCCAATTATGACATAATTATATATTCCAGCCAAGGAAAGAGAAGAAGAAGAACATCACAAGTGGGACTTGAGTATGCATAACCAAGACAGATCTTGAAGAAGCGATGTGTCATATAGAGGTGGTAAATAAGAACTTGAGGAAGAGGGAACTTGAAATATATCTAAGGAGATTACCAATAAGGAATGTTCAAGATATTAACAAGACTTATGGAACTCACAACAATTCAGGAACAATTACACCAAGCCCATGGACACTGAATGGAAATGATGCTAATAATTGTAAAAGATCAGGAAAGTATCGAGTTAAAATTCTTTAAGAATATAAAAGGATTTGACTAGGTAATCGAGCAACAAAAGTCCAAGGACACACTAAAATTAGAACAGAGCAAGGAAAAATGGGAGTTGACACATTCCAATGTCAACACCATTAGCTGAACAAAGGAATTCATTGGACAAACTGAAGATAGGACATCGACAAACTGTGAGGCCAAGATACATACAAGAATGCTAAAGGAAGAGATACAAGCTATCTCAGAAAGTTACGTCATAGTCAATGAGGTAAAATCCTCATTGGATGTCGTGAAAGATGTTATCACGATTGGAAGAAAATAGGTTGCATAGGCATTGGAAGAAATAGTGAGCATCACACAATAGAGAGAGACAAGAGCAAGCTAAAGCACCATACAAATCTCGGGTGACAACAAAGGAACACCTTAAAAAAATCATCAAAGAAGGATAGAACTGTACTAGATATGGATAGATAACCAAACAACAATAGACATGCAATAACAAGAATGTAGGAGTATACCAAACATGCTAAGGTTGAATAGTGTTGGGGTTAATTACTTCCAGTTGACAATAGACAAGCACTAAAAAGGGTCTTGCTTGATTATTAAAGAAACCAAGCATACCCACAAGTTAGTATCAGTAAAGCAAATTCGAGAAAAGAAGTTCAGCTTGGTAGAATTGTATTTGTTTTGTTTTTAAGGACATCTTGCTTGAATTTAAGTGAAGGCTTGTTTTGGGATTTTCAATGATTATTTTTGTTAGTTTTTTTCCTAAGGAGGAGAGATTTTCCCATGGTTATTCTTGGTGTCAATTTGCATGGGATGTTTTGCAGTTTATTGTGAATATTCTATTTTAAGTGAACTTTACTAGATATTAGGCTAAATACTGTTAATTGAATAAGTTACTAGTTAACCATCTTGTAATAAGTTTGAGATTAACCTCATTGATACTAAAATATAGCCAACATTTGGTGGGAATACCAACTCTGGACTCTACACCAGATGATGAGTGACCGTACCATAGATGGAAGACTTTAATTGGTGAACTTAAATATTAGTTTTTTGGGGCAAGCCTAATTAAAATAGAAAACAGAAGAAATGCCACTATGACAGATCCTAACCAGGAGGATGCATCTAGCCAACATGATTCATAACACACATAACACACACTTATCACAGTGCTAGATATAATGTATCTCATATAACACCAAAATAAGTACACCGGTGTGCACACTTGCAATGTTTCTTGTTCCTTGCACCAATGAAAGGACATCCATTCAACTTAAATGCATCATACTACACAAGGTGCATTACATGGTGCCTTCATATTAACTAGATACACTGTTCTCAATTCTAAGTACATGCATTAGAGAATTGCCACCTCTGTATAATTGTTAGTGCATACACCATTAGTAATGAGTTTAGTCAATGTGAACTCACATTGGATTTTAAAAGAATTACCATGTGGAATCCATGGTGCTTTCATGTTGAATGGATGTACCATGTTTGATGACAAGTATCCTCACAAAAAATACAATGGTTTAAGCTTATCTGTTAATGCACATACCCGTGCATGTTGTATCTAGTTAGTCTAGACAGTATGAACATGGCATGTATAGAATCTAGCCACACATTAGTTTCCATTATGATTTATGGGTGACTAGACACATAAAATTCAGTGTCATATATGTTAGCACCAAAATTCACACATCGAAATTTTTAGTTCCTTGCAAGGCGTTGATTGAAAAGTCCAAATGAGGCGTTGCTAGAAGTCGAAACATATAGTAATATTTTTGTCAAAGCCTCAAATTCTTTACGTCAAGTCTTAAATCCCCAAGTTCGTGAATGTTTCCATGTGTCCATAATGCTCTATGTCTTCATGCCATATTACCCCAGTTCTTCATCAGTGAATATGAGTTTAACCTATGGTTTCTAGATTTCGTTGGACATTGCTTCTCTCAAGCTATATGCTATTCTTTAAATAGTGATTTTTTTATGTTTTTATAAAAACATATATGACCTTTAAGACCAATTTGATTGCAGATGTTCAAGCACGTGAGATCGAGGGGCAACCTATGGTTTCTAGATTTCGTTGGACATTGCTTCTCTCAAGCTATATGCTATTCTTTTGCTATTCTTTAAATAGTGATTTTTTTATGTTTTTATAAAAACATATATGACCTTTAAGACCAATTTGGTTGCAGATGTTGAAGCACGTGATGGTTGCAGATGTTGAAGCACGTGAGATCGAGGGGCAAAGGTTACTGCCAAGTCTTATTAATCTCAAGCTCAACCACATCAACCAAGTCTAGAGTGTTAAGTCAAGCCACATCTAATGCCAAGTCACGAGGAGTAACGCCCACACAAAGTTCACCAAGAGTCGAGCACCAGGGTGATTCAAGTTGGTGTAAATATAAAACCGGCACCGGCTTGTGTGTCATGGAGGAGTACAATAAAAACTCCAAGCGTCGACAGTGTTAAGAAACAACGGCGAATATAAATAAAAGGAAATATTGTTTTCTCATGCATGTGGGATTACCCTCATTACACATAAAAGACAAATCTCAATTGATGTTAGTGACCGAGATGCCCAGATATGACAACGCTCATAGCCAAGCAAGTGTGATCATAAAATTAAAGACGTTCATGCTTTTTCTAAGCGTCGATGAGTGTTGAAAGAAGGTTCACAAGTGTTGATGAGTGTTAGGGCATGTGATTAAGTGTACACCGGGCGGATATTGCAAGTTCCATACTATGACTAATCTCTTGATATGATTCTTGACAATGATGCTTTGCTTTGAGTGGGGTCTAGATAGTGAAGAGCGGAACGAAATGGTAGAGTAAAGGGATAAATTCAATGCTTGAAAATAGAAGAGAGTTGACTTTGGAAGATGCCCAAGATTTTGTTGTGGAGGGCATCCATGCCTTCCCACAAGTTAGTCAGACATCCTTACCACGGCACTATGAACCTCTCTTGTTCGATATGTGAAGATATGTATTACCCAAGGTCAAAATATTAGATTAACATGGATATAGTCTATTTTGAAACTACATTTTTATGTCTATTTTGATGACCTAATTGACAGTGAAGCTACTCAAACCTCTTCAAACATATGTGCCACTTATATATGGATTCAAAGTTCAAACTACACTAGAGGGTGAGGTAGCTGGTGTGCTTGGCTATAGAAATATTGATGCAAGTAAATGCATTTTGTATTGAAATTATTGGAATTCACTGCAAACATTTGGAATTCTGGTGGTTGGAATTTGAAACAAGTTCGATGTTAAATGACATCAATCTTTTCATTTTTAGAGTTCCCTTTTAAAGCCATTAATTTTCAAGGGGGTCCTTTTTTTTGAAGTCGGCTTAGTGGCTAATTGGCTCTTTATTTTTATCATGTGACAATTAGTGGCTGATTGGCTCTTTATTTTTATCATGTGCCAATTAGTGGCTGATTGGCTCTTTATTTTTATCATGTGCCAATTCTTGTTTAAGTTCTTAGTAGCTTCTGCAAGCTCAATTCTACTCAACATGTCAACATTCAACATAAGGATGTGCCATAGTGAAAGGATTGAATATGGAAAGGTGTTTTCAAAGGCATATATAAATCAAACAAAAGATCAAAGTAATCCACTTAGACGTTGCCCTGAACAAAAGAAAGGAAAAGAACACGGAAGAGTCAGAGTTAGGATCCATTAACAATGTCCAATCAGTCAAGGTGACAAATGTTCAATATCGGGTGACATGTAAGCATCTTAAGTGTCAACATCGAGGTTGTTAAGGGCCCTATTCAAATGCCAAGAATTGAATGCTTTCAAATGCCGAGGTGAATGGGCGCCAACAAACCAAGCAAACAATGCTAGCAATTCTATATACCACTGACTACTATATGAAAAGTCAAATGCCAGCAAAGCACTTGGATGAGAAGATTATTGTCAAACATGAATGCTAAGGAAGGAAGCACGCTATAGGTGGTGTTAAGAATATTTGGTACCTTAAGTTGAGTCTCTCATTATAGTAATTGAAATATCGAAAAGGTCCATTCAATCTCATCTTAGCATTAATTTCTAGATTTGAAGGCATAATCTCGGCACACAATCAAAACAACTCTTAGGTGGTACAGTATTTGAAAACAAATCAAACCATGTTTAAAAGCACACAATCACTAGCCAAACAATATTTATATCCCTTCATATTTCAAGGCGACAATTGCATATTCACATCCACCTTTCCAGGCAGAAGATCACAATGAGTTTCAAATTTTTAGCAACAAATAAACATCAATTCCATATTAGAAATTGACAGAGCATTTTCAATCAGCGTTGGAGTAGTTAATATACACGTGTAAAAAACATTTGAATACAATGACCATCAATCAAAGAATCTATGTCGGATTTTCAAGCAAAGGATCGATTAAGCATTCCCAAATAAAGATTATTTTATTTTAGTTTATTGATTTTCTCTGTTTCCAGGAAGTTTGCAAAAGTTTATTTATTGTACTCTTCTATAAATTCTATTATTTGTAATTAAACAGGGGTTCCATCCCGTGAGGCTAAGAGTGTTGTAGGAGGGTCGAGAGTCCACATTCTGAAAGCTTGAAGACATATATTTTGTAAATTCTTGGAGGCCTGTAATCCGAAGATGATTTCATACATATTATGAGCCATGTTTAGTTATAATTTAAATATAAATACTTTACAATATTGTTTAGACTGGTCCTTGTTATGGAATTGTCCGTAATGATGTTTTGTTAAGAATTCCCATGCTTAGATTTAGTATCCCAAATTCTGTATTTGGAATGTCTTTCTGAATATAGTTCTTTATGTTAATACAAGAATGAACGGTTTGTTCCTAATATTATCAATTAGCTTTAAACCTGGGTCATCTTTAATACAATTCCATGCAATTTTCAGAGCCTGATGTTATTGGATGTTGGATGTTTTCTCTATATGCAATATTCTCTTGATCTATTGCATAACCAATCCCATCAAAAATATCCAAATCCCAAACTCAAAGGTGCCTAAACTTTGTGCTTTAGAAGTTAGTACAAACTTTAGGACTAAAAATATACACACAACAACATAATAGTAAATGCAATGTTGTTAGTGAAAATAACATGCACCATATGCGGTGTGCCTCATTAGCTTGAACACACCATGTATTTCAAGAGGGAAAATACTTGCATTCTATGGTGCATTATTTTTGACTAGATTCACTATGAATGCTTTGCAATATAGTCTCCAAAAACATACTTGTGCATTGTTTTTATATAGGTGCATTATACGAAGTGCATCAACATAATTTGTACAATTATATATGCACCATGTTTGTTGTACCTATGTATGTGCTATTGTTATAAACACATCATTGTCGGTATGCTTGTGATTATGTGATTGTGGATGAAACATTGAATTATATATTAAATTATAATATTAGTTTTAGTGTATGAATAAATTGATATTGGTTTGATATATTTGACTACTAAGTTTTTATGTCAATCAAGGATCAACGATAACTTACTCAATGGTGCAATCATGGAGACATGCAAGATGGAGTAGGAGAGGTTTCCAAACATGATGTCACATGGAACATGCTCTCTCTTACTTTATCCTCCTTTAGTTTTATGACAAGAGTACATTTCTTAGGAAGAACAATGATTTTTTGATCTAGTTGATTTCTCTGCATACATTGTAGCTTGGGTTATATCTGAGAATATTATTTCCCAATTTGGATTCCCTAGAAGTATTACGAGGGACTAGGCCATACATTTCATGAGCAGTGTGATTTCCACAACGACACAAGAATTCCTCATCCAATAAAACCAATCCCTATAATCCCTAGGAAAATGGAATAGTAGAAGCTGTTAAGAAGATTCTAGATACTGGATTAATTAAGGTTTGCTTTACAAACCAAGATGATTGGGATGAACATGTAGTTGTGGTATTGTGGGTCTATTGAACTACTTCGAAGAAGTTGCATACACCAACTCCATTCCAATTATTCTATGGGTGAGAAGTTGTAGTTCTGGTTGAGTTTGTTGTGCCTAGCCCTTACATTTCCCATGCTACACATATGACGAAGGAGGAGTCAGTTGCGGAATGCCTAAAATAATTGATGGAGTTGGAAGAATCTTGATTCTTAGCAAAATTTCATAAAACCATGGAAAAATCAAGATAGAAAGCATGGCATGGTCCTCACATCAAGACCTATCATTCTTCCAAGGGTGATTTGGTGGTTCTTTACAACAAGAAATATCTTAAGAATCCATGTAAGCTTCAGAGGCACAAGTTTGTTCATTTTATTGTTGCAAATTTGAGGGATTCCATTCCTATCTGTCTTGTGCAACTTGAAAGTGTATTCATAATAGTTTGGGTGAATGGTGTCATTTTATTTACATTCCTAAACCCTGTTACATTTAATTATCAATCCAGAGTACGTAAACTTGTGAAACACTCTTGCATGAAATCAAAATCTAGCTCAACCACTCTTGGTGATGACCATGTACTTAGGCACCAATCATGCTACTGGGACTCTACTTTCACCAAGTCATATCGTTACATAGACTTGGAGTTTCCATCCTTCCATAAATCATCATTCCATTGTTGGAAAGTAATGATAAAAACTAAATAAATTTGCAGGAAAAAAGAGACACGCCACACTTATATCAATATAATGACTAACTATGAAATCAAATTGCATAAATAAAATATCACCCATGTTCTCATGGAGTGAGCTCCATATCCTAAAAATTCATGGTAGAAAACTAACTAGAACATTATAAAATGGAATCAAATCATGCTACACAAGAAAATATAAACTTACAATCTATGTGAGAAAAAATCCCAAGAAGTTTTATTCACTCCATCATAAGTTGGAGATATGGTCCAACACCACCCACCCCCCCAAAAGAATGGAGAAGGCACTCTCTTTTATGCATAAACTTGCTTTGAAATTAAAATAACAAATAATAAATTCAGATCCACTATTTTTTCATGTGGTTACAACCATTTTCTAAAAGATAACAAGTCAAAGGTAAATCTAAGATATTTTCTAATAGATGTTATCTAAAACTCCAATATTCTTCTCTATCCAAGATATTTGAATGCTGATCCAAAATCCATAGAAAAAATTACATATTTGAAGAGGAAATTCAAATTTGATCCACAAATTCAAAGTAAGATCGAATCTGCATAGTTACAGGAATTCTGGTTCTTGTAACATGTAGTCCAATTCCTGTAACAACTGGTCCAATTCCTATAACAACTAAAAGATTGACCCAATTCTCAAAAACACGTGAGGATATGTTCTTTTTCCAATGTTTAATCATAAATTCACACAAAATACTAAAATAAATGCATTGGAAAACCTTTAAACCTAAAATCCCACATAAACATTTAAAAATGTAATAAAATAGGGTTACAGGTATGCAAGATGGGATTAAAAATAAAAAGGAAAAGGATTTGAAAATACGAAAATTTGGTGACTCAACATGTTCCCATCAACTGAACATGTTGCATGTCCTCATGTAACCTTGCATCCGATTCTTCCGAACTATGTGATTAAGCCTCCGTTTGAAACATTGAGTAGTAAGCTAGAAGGACTCGATTTGCAACTGAGCATCTTGTGGTTGGTTCTTGTGTAACAACCACAATTTTGTAAGTGATGGTTCTTGTGTGGCAACACTTACATTGGAAGATTATTCACCTTTCCGCTACATCAAGAAATCTCACTTTATCCAACATAAAAAATATCATAGACTTTAAAAAATAAACTTCAATAGTTTGTGTATATCAACCAAATCCCAATGTAATGCCTTTTTCAAATATGCTGCCCTAATTCCTTGTATAACTACTTTTAGTTCTGATAAAAATTTTTTTGGTTATATCTATGATTGTTGGTTTACAAGTGACAAACCTAGGTCTCCATAAGACCTCATGAAAATGATACGCAACAACAATCACTTTACTCCTTCCATATTGGACTGTTGTTGGTCACACTTTTGTACAAGGTATATTGCATATTTTCTGCTAGTAATGATTTATACATTAATTTCTTGTAAACTTCATATATGATTATGATACCACTGGTTTAAACCACTTCTTAGTGCTAAAAATGTAATCAAGACCTCATAAATTTACCTAGCATCAAAACGTGCTAATGTTGTTTATAAGGTGGCAATAGGATGCCCTCAATTTGCTATAAATTAATACTATTAACTAAGTCAAGATGGATGTTGCTTTATAAATAATTTCAAAACTGTCTTCAAGCACACAAAAAGTTAGAAATACCTAGATCATGGATTTCAAGTTATGTGAAAATATTTTCTACAATTTATTTAAAAAACAAGTTTTTATATAAAGCAGATTTTCCATCTTGTTGTAAATAGTTCTTTCACTGATTTTGTGTGATGGTTGTGGTATGCTAAACAAAAAAAATTACCATTCCTCTTCTTAACTCATATGCTTCATTAACCACTATGCACATTAGTTTAGTATTTCTGCCATTAATAATTACTAGCACAAAATATATTCAGGTATAGAGCAGTGATCATGATATTTTGGCGCTTGAATTTGTTTTAAATGTTAAACAAATGACACCTGGATTTTAAACAAGGATCCTACTTGGATTACAAAGTGCACTTAACCTCAAACTTCAATTTGGAATCCGCACCAACTTCGACCTCATGTAGGCATGGATGTGTCTAGATGGTCAAATTCCTTTATTTAGTTTTTGTGTCATTATTTTTACGACATATTATTCAAGTAAACCATCTTCATTTGCCTACAATCTACGATTTTTCATTTTTTTTCAAAACAAGCTTTTAAAATAGTGTGAATCAACATAATTAGCCCTAGAAATATGCTTGCAATGGTCTGCACAAATGCCCTTTATGAAAAGTGAAACTACATGAATTATTTTCACCATTTTCTAATAAAAACCTCTCCTAGGATTTTCAAATTCATCTTGACTTGTTTATAGAAAGCCAACCATGATAGTGATTTTGCTCTTTTTGCTCAAAACTTGACAAGGTTTCCCAAGTGCATAAAAATGTACACCTTGGGATCAATTTTTGATAAAATTGAGTAATTCTAGTTGTGTATGGTATATTTCAATGTTTTCCATCTTGCCACATTTACAAATTTTGATTTTGATGAAGAAAAGGCCTTGTTGTGCAAAGATATTTGAGTTCTAGTTTTCTTGTACATTGTGATAAAAATATGAAATTGCCTTAAAAACATGTTCGCACAACCATCCTTGTGCATTTTCTAGGAATTTTGCATGTGAGGTTATATGTATGATTATACTGAGCACAAAACCCATGTCTTGATTCTTCTTGATCTGGACTCAGATGCAGGAAAATGGCATGCAAAAGCTATCCTTGGAGAAGATTTAACAGTTTTGAAATTTCTATGTTTTAATTTTGGTTTGACTTTATCCCCACAAGCACCTTGTTTGAGTTTTATGGATATGGGATAGGAGCTAAATCATGCCATTGAGATTATGAACTACCTCCAAGTGGCAAATTTAATTTGAAGGGGCGCTGCTAGGAGCAATGAGGGTGTTACAAGATCCTGGTTTCATACAATAACACTTGCCAATAATTTCAAAATAGATTTGTACTTTGGCCAACTTTTGATGACATCCATAATTGACGTTCTTAACACTTGACAACTACTAAAGCATCCCCATAGTATCTAAATCATCCTCCAATTGTTATATTTTGATTTAGAGTTGTGCTCATATTCAAAATAGATTTGTGCTTTGGCCGACTTTTGATGACATCCATAATTGACGTTCTTAACACTTGACAACTACTAAAGCATCCCCATGGTATCTAAATCATCCTCCAATTGTTATATTTTCATTTAGAGTTGTGCTCATATGCAAACAAATGAGTGTGTTACAGGAACATCAACAATCATGTGCACAAAAAATCATGTTTATCACCATGGTTTCACATGGAATAAAAAATGGAGTATGAGAGAATGAGGTATGGTTTAAAATGTTTCATGAATGAACCCCCCTCCTCTCAACATAATGTTATTTTTTGTCCTTGGAAAAAGGGCAAATAGGAAGGGTGTAGGAAAGCAACAAAAAGAGCACAATAGGAATAACCGAATTTTCCAAATACATTATAACATTCAATGAATTTGTGATAAATATTAGAAAGAAAAAACATAGTTGCACATACCTGAAAAGTCCATGAGATCTGCAACAAGTACATGATATCTCGAGAGGTAGGAGAGATGAGCTGGTCCACAATGGTATCAAATGATGCTAAAGAGAACTATGTGTGGCACAATGTGGACCTTGGATCTTGTAGCATGATGAGTTGTATTTGGAGAAAACACCTTCTATAAACTAAGATTTGAAATAATCTTCTGATGGAGAAGTAAGTTTGTAACTATATGATGTAAAGAGCAATTGAACTTGGATGGAAGTTTGATTTCACTTTCATTATTTGCAAATATTGTCTGCCTAACAATAATATGGTTTTCAAGCACCCCAATGTCTGATGTTGCATGAGGCAAGTTTTCACCATCAAATTCCTATTCGAGGAAAGGGAATGAGGAACACAATGTAGCTCACGTTGTAAGTGAGGCAAGCGACATTATTGCACGGGATAGGGATGAATGGATCAGGAACATGTGGAAATTTTGTGAAAGAAAGTAATTTGATTGTATGATGTAGTAGTGGTGGTAAAATAGACAAAGGGAACTTCATAAACTTCAACATTATTTATGGAGTTGGGAAGAGGAAACATGAATTTCCTACCATGGTATTGGTGCATGATTTTGATGAATAATAGGCATTTGATAAAGACTCATCTGTAGCAATGGTATTGTGAATGTGGAAAAGGAACTTGCATTCTCTTTGACGCATGTCTTCATTTGGTTTTCATATCATTTCTTAAGTTCAATCCACCTGCAACTTTGATGCAAAAGTATTTTGAAAGGCTATGATCGAAAACTAGAACACTTTGTAACAATATTCTTTGAGTTTGAACATGACATGATGGCACATTTTCTTTGATGGAATTCCCTCATTCAAGAAATTTTAGTCTTCAAAATCACTTGTCCATAAGTTGACCTCCTTGATCCTTCTAAAACACGCGAAAACTTGGCACTTGCCTACAATATAATATGATATGTTGAGTAAGAAATATGATTGGTCTTTCTTCTTCTTATATATATGCAAAAAAATCTCAAATAGTGCATAGAAAACAAATCCAAGAAAGGTAAATAAATAAAAATGCATTTTTTACTTGTTGAGGAGTGGTGGCCAACCTAGGCCTCTTGATAGTATTTCATTGATAACTTCTTTATTATATATTAAATTAGAGTGATTCCATATCTATAATAAATTATATTCGTATGGATATCTCTACTAGGAATACACTTTCAAAGTGATTTAAATGATGTATCAAACATGCTTAGGAACAACCTGTTTGTTAACCTTTTTGTGATTTATTGCCTAATCACTATTTCGTGCTTCAATTTTTGATTTAAAGATGGATTATTAAATTAGATTAAATTATATATCTCCAATGTGAACATGTTTTTATTTTTCATTAAACTCATATGTCAAATTTATGAGGAAAATCCTGCAGGGGAGAATTGCTTTGGTTTACAATTTAGACCAATAATGGCTCTTTTTAACACAACTTCTTCCTCTGAAGATTGATTAAAATGATTACCATGGGAGATGAAAGTATACTTACATATATATTCCCAGTAGAAACATGTTTTATAAATTCTTTGATTTGATATCCCAAAACTAATGATGATATACCTAGGAGGCAAAGTTTAACAATGTTGGTTCTAGGACATGCATTTACTAAATGTGGCATATATTTTCACCTGGAATCCAAATGGAGTGATTTAAATTGTGTTTTAAACTATACTGCAAGTTATATATCCCTTATAAATAGGTTTTTAATATGTGATGATTTGATGTATGAAATATGCTAGTGAAAAGTAAAGATGTAGGATTATCACAATGTTGATTTCATGATGAACCGTCACTAATTTGGGCATGCCCTTTTCATCCGATATTGAAATGAGGCGATTCAAGTTGGTATGTAAACTATATTCCAAGGTATATATCCCTTAGAAATAGGTATTTAAAATGACTTCATTTGAACCATGAAATTTTATCCAAAACGTGATCTAATTGTGTGATATTTTAGGTGGGTATATTTATAATTATATAATTATTCCACCCCCCCCCCCCCCCCCCAAAAAAAAAATCTCCAACACCCATCTTAGATATATTAAATATGACCTTTAGAAAACTTGTGGTAATTTGATGAAATTGTAGCAAATATTTTACATTGTCACTTTATTATGCAAAATTTAGAAAACAAAGAGTTTAACACTTTTATAGTGTGCCTTAAAAGTATTTAATTTTCCTTTGAGAAACATCCTTATCCTTCATTTTCTTTCTGCTTCAGATGCGTCCCTTCTCCTATAGATCTTCCTGTAAATGGGTTAGTGGATGGAGTGGTTCTAACTGCACCACGAGTGGGAATGATTGAAATAATATACCATTTTTTTAATGCAAGAAACTATAAACAATTTTTTTTTCATTGTTTAAATATTGGTTCAAGGAAAATGGATGGCAATCTTTCCAATGCCAATTCAAAATCCATTTATTCGCTAAAATAGCATAATACAAATTTCCCAATTTTTACAACATTTCCCTATCAACGACACCAAAAATGTCAGTCGATTTATACACATAAACCATGCTACATTTACTTATCAATCCGGAGTATGTAAAATTGTGAAATGGAAACATCATATGTGAAAAATTAGATCATTTGTTGTATTTATCTATTTCAAACAAAACTAAGTTTTAAGAAAAGGAAACACTCTTGCATGAAATCAAAATCTAACTCAACCGCTCTTAGTGATGATCCCGTACTTAAGAACCAATCATGATACTGGGACCCTATTGTCACCAAGTTATATCTTTGAATGATCTTGGAGTTTCCATATTTCCATTGTTGGCAAATTATGATAAAAACTAAATAATGTTGCAGGAAAAAGAAACACACCACACTTTGATCAATATAAAGAATAATTGTAAAATCAAATTGCATAAATAAAATACCACCTTGTTTTCATGGAGTGAGCTTCATATCCTAAGAATTTATCGCATCAAATTAACTACAACATTTTAAAATTGGATCAAATCACGCTACACATAAAACTATAAACTTACAACCTATGAGAGAGAAAATTCCAAGTTTTATTCACTCCATCATAAGTTGGATATATGCCCCAAGAGTCCCCCCATATAATGGAGAAGACACTCTTTTTTATACATCAACTTGCTTTAAAACTAAAAAAATAAAAATAAATTCATAACCACTAATTTCTCAAGTGGTTACAACCATTTGCTAAAAAAGAGCAAGCCAAAGATAACTCCAAAATCTTTGTTAATAGATCTTATCCAAATCTCCAAGATTTTCTTTATCCCAGATATTTGAATGATGATCCTAAATCCATAGTAAATATTCCATGTTTTAAAAGGAAAGTTGAATTTGAATCACGAATTTGGAGTAAGACCGAAACTGCATTGTTACAAGAATTTTAGTTTCCGTAACTAGTCCAATTGCTGTAAAAACTGACATACTCACCTCGTTCTCAAAGATAACTGAGGATATGTTGTTTTTCCAATGTTTAATCATAACATAAAATATTAAAAGAAATGCATTGGAAAGATTTTAAACCTAAAATCCCACATATTCATTAAAAATGGAATAAAACAGGGTTACGAGTAAGTGAGATGGGATTAAAAATAAAAGGAAAAGGATATGAAACAATGGAAATCTGGCGACTCAACAAATGTCACTCGGAGACCTATAATTCATCTCATTGACTCCATTTATATTTATTTTAAGTTGCTCCATGAGTTAGTTAGTTCGCCAAGTTACTTAATCTGTTTATGTTGGCATACCAAGAATGTTGGTAGGGTATAGTTTGCGTGTTTTATATGTTGTGTTTTGGTTTATTTTAAACACAATGCATGTGGTTTGGGAGAGTGGGGGAGATAGCAACACTAAAATATGTTGATAATCAAGGTTTAGTTTAGGGTTTTGGGTTCAAGTCATCAATCATTCACTTGGAACCTATCACAGGGGTCAATTTGGGGGGTTTATCATAGTCTTTAAGGTTGATTAGATATTTTTAAGGTCACCAGGTGTCAAATCATCATTAATGGTTTTTGCATTAGTAAATGAAATATGTGGTATCTTTCATGCTGTCCATTAAATGAAATTGTCAAGTCCTGTCACAAACCCAAATGGTTAAAACTCCCTAATATTGCCTAAGTATTCACTTTGTGTTTATGTAGTCACTAATCATCACACAAGAGCCCTCTAAGATTTTAGTAGAGTGTAGTTGAGATTCCATTGTATGAGCCAAACCAATAATTCAGTCTGTGTATCAATGACGTTTGACGTGAATAGGTAAAGCATCAGGTAGCAAAGCTTCAACTTATAAGGCATCTCCCCAACCTGAAGAAGAAATACCAACTAACATCTGTGATTCAAGGATGCATGTTATGGTTGATCTACATGAGAAGTTGGAGCTAACTAGGTTGGTAGATATCAATTTTTTAGATGGGGAATTGTTTCCTGACATAAAACTAGATGTATATTTGAATTATGTGCCATTGGAAATATGTGATTTGATTACAATTTGGAATCCATTCTTTGAACCATAGTGAAAGTTGACATTGGATAGTTTGAGATATCTACTTGTGTTTGGGACTAATAGTGATATTATACGGTGCACTAAATTTTTGATTAGCAGGGAGCATGGCCACTTTGTGTGGCTAGACTAGGCCTATCCCATCCATGTCAATGGTATACATATATTGGAGATCGTGTCCATGTAAGGGAAGGCTGTTTCATCAACTTTCCAAGGCTCAGGTAGTTCACATGGCTTAAATAAAGACGAGCCTATATTATATAATCAGTATGGTACTAGGAGAGGTGGGAAAGGAACACTAATTCATTTAATCAACAACCCATAGGTGAAATTTGCATGTCTGGCAGAGTCATGAAGTAGTATACCAAAGGAGAATGCACCCTTAACACACTCTCTATGTCTGAATTTTTTGTTCAAGGTGTTCAATTGAATTGATGCCTCTTCCTTGTAGACAAGCTCCTTCAGGCATGTGCATATGCTCATGCTGCATCCACTTATTTTATCTTTTGACATTTAATGGTCTCCTTCACTATATGGATTGAAAACTAGACTTGGCACTACAATTTAATCCATGGAAGAGTCACATTGATGCCCACATTGTTTCCTTTGACAACATGCCATTTGGGAAGTGGTATGAACACATGATTGTAATCACCACCCCCATCCTGTGAATTACCTAGGCCCTTCTCAATGCACATGCATGAAATTTTTTGGTTCGACATGGATAAGGACAACACATTTGTGCAATACCGTGTTGATGATCTAGATATATTCAAGGATGATCCCATCCCTTATTAAATAATAGAGTAGGAATTTGACAAGGAGGTCTCAAAATGGTCACTGCTAGAGTTCCATGATAGAAGTAGATGGTGGCTAAGGAAGAAGTACCCTGAAAAAGAAAGGTTGGTTTTCGATAAGATGTCCCAGAGATGAGCTCAAATTAATATGGTCATGAACCATCAACTACGCCCGAGCTCTGAACCGTCCTCTCTTCCTCTATTTTCGATTCCGCCGAGATATTAGGTAAGGAGTTCAAATCCCACCTTGGGACTGCAATATAATTTTTGTTCCGTGCCACACTAGAGAAATCAAGGGTGGTATGGCCCTTGAACCTGCATCTAGTTAATCCTTTAGTAGGAGACCCATCCTCAACCTCTCCACTAGCCATGACAACTCCTATTTCCGAAACCAAATCTATTCCTTCCATCGACCCTTTCATGCAAGAATTACAAGAATTATGGGAAAACATGACTTGAGATCATTTGATGAGAGCCTACAATCCTTTTAGTATTTAGAGAAGTTTACAATTACTCTCCCTATCATAATAATTGAATATTTTAAGCTTGGGAGCCTTCTATATGTGCTTGGAATTCTTGTTAGTCAGGAGGTGAAAGATACTCAAATGGCCATGGAAAAACAACCAGTGGAAAAAACCTTGAATCCATATGCACGGGACAATGTAGATAGTGCCACTCTAGGCGTGCAGGACATGGAGCACGTAGTGCACATGCAAGGTGGTAGTGGTGGTGAGGACCCTCCATGTCCTCCCCATTTTCTAGTGCACTGCGAAACAATAAAAAACACTCCTCCCAAGGTAACCATAGAGGAAGCGGGAATGGATGATGTGCCCTAACTTATTCCTATTACCACCCCTCCCCCTTCCTCCCCATTAGGTAGCATCTCCATTATGGTGCAATTGCATCCATTGAAACACGATCTAAAGCATTATAGATCCATGTTGTATCTATTCTAAGAGTAGACGAATTTTGTCCAATTTTTAATAGAATCTATCTAGGGTAAGAATTTATAGCAACATAATGAAAGTAAGACACATGAAGAAGAAAAGGTACATACCTCTGATAGATCAGATCCATCCATCGCTAGTGGACAACCATTAAATTGGATTCCTTCTACTTGTGTTGCCTCTTCTTTTGCATACATGTAGGGATGGTCCACTCCACAACTAATCCATGCGATTAGTGCCTCCACCTCTAAATTTGAGAAGAGGATAGTCAAGGTGGATCAAGAACAAGAAGTTGTGTAGGTGGCATATCAACAGTTGGAGCTCCATCTCACTGAAGTGATTGCAAAAAGAGATGATGAGCATTGGGTCCACCAAGTGATAGAAGATGCTATGATCGATATTTGTCAGAATCTTGCAGGTACATGGCTAGAGATTCATCGAGAGGATCCTGAAATCCCAAAAGAAGGCTTTCATGCTAGTATGTGGGAAGGTGTTGAGTTACTATTCTCCTCTTGGAAGGATTTGTGGTATCAAGCAGATACTATGCAAGATGAATTAAAAATGGTCCAAGGCCAAGGGACATAACATCAATAGGATTTCATGGCTCAACTACCTTGTTTGGTGGCCAAAATAAAAGCCGCTTGCACTCATTTCCATGAAGTTATTGAGTAGAGTAAGACCATGTTTTCTACTCTACATGATTGGATGGGACTCTTAGAACAAAGCCAACATCTTGTCAATGAGTTGCAGGAGAAAATAAAGTAGATAAATTAGGAGGACTATGCAATGACTAATCCCTTGGATCAACAACATAAGTAGGAATATATTCAAGATGGGGATGACCAATTGGATTCCCTTCAAGACGCTACAATTGCTACAAATAAAACTATACACAACTTTTGGCTGGCCACCCAATCCACCTACCTTACACTACAACAGTTAAAAGTCATTTTCTGATTCTAAGTGGGAATATTTGGAGAAACAACAACCATCAATGTTGAATAGTGAGCCAACCTAGCCATTCATAACTGGTGCTAATGTCTTGTTGGGAAAATCGAAGGCATAGGTGGATTATTTTCCATTTTTTTGAAGTAAATCCCTATCCATTGTACTTGAGCTAGCCCTTTCATCTGAAAGTTTAATAGAGAAATAGGGTTGACTTGAGGGTGAGTCAATGATTGTGGTCGATGCTGGTTGGCCCTTTTGTTTTTGAATACTTGGTCGTAGAAGACAGATGGGTAATCAACGTGGAAGGGATTCCACATAAGGATGTGGTAGAATATAATATGGATATTAAATACATATGAGGAAAATAAGTCAATTTATAACCATCTAACATGTTCATAACTAACCACCACAATTTGTATAAAAGATCATGAAAAGCGAAGGGATGGAGTTAGAAAGTTAAAGAAAGGGAAGGGTAGGGGGCGAGCAGGTGAATGCAAGAGAAAGATGATTTATTTATGTCAACTAATGTATTGGGTGGGATATAGGATCTGGGATCCATGTTGTAGGATGTTTATCCCTAGAGATTGTAATTGTTGATGAATGCTCTATTTTGCTATGAAATGAATAATAGAAAATGACTTTTGTTAGTACCCATGATTTTTTTTGTTGTGCATTTGATGAATGTATAATGTATAATCTTGTGTTTTGAGTTATATATCTTTATCCATGAATGATATATGCTATTACTTATTATTTCTTTCTATTGTGCAATACAACAGAAGGTTAAATTGAACCATATAATGGCATCCCCATCCATTTGCTAGTATTTCCCTCATCTCACTCTAGTCTTGACTATGATTTGGGTGTTATGCTATTCTCTTTAGGGAAGAATGAAAATGATGACGTGTTTAGACTACACCAGGCCTTTGTTGGCTCATGTACAAAACCCTAGTCTTTAACTTTGTGCCAACACCGAGGAACACCTGGTAAGTGTGGGGCATGGGCACCTCTTTCGTTATCGAATTCTCAATTCTTTGCTTAGAAGTATGGAGCAGGTAAAGAATCAATAATAGAGCTGAGACATATGCTATGTGGATTCTTTCGAAATTAGCAGTTGAAAAAGGGACAAGAACATTACAAGTGTTGGGTGATTCAAAACTATTGATGGTTTAGGAAAATGGACGTATCCAAATTTTAAACTTGAACTTGAATCTTATCCTGGAATTAATCTTGGAGTTAAAAATATACTTTGAAGAAATATCCTTTGCACGTATTTACATTGTATTCAATACAAAAGTAGATATTGTTTCAAAGGAAGCTTTAAAAATGCAAGACAAATTACTAGAAGAACATGTATTTAGGGGAGAATTTAAAGTCTCAGTTTCTTTTAAGTCCTTTTTTGGCACATAATAGGCTCTTGAGGTAGGGTTTTTTTTAGTTAATGGAAAATCAAAGTTTATGAATGTTTAGAAGTTGTAATTTTTTGTAAGATTCTTGGAGGTTTACAGTTTTGGAATTTGAAGGATTGCATTAAATTACACTAGAAAAGAATATAGTCTTCTTGATCATCTGAACACGAGTCGAAACACCAAAAGAATGTATATTTTGATATTTGCTTTGGAAATATCAAATTAAAAGTTTTTTTCTAGAAAAAATAACAAAAAACAAAAGCTAATCTACCACAATTGAACATAATATGTTACAAAGAGTTAATACAATGCAAATACAAAATTGAGCAATGCTTTTTTATTTTTTCTCACAAGGTAGTAGTATGGGATTATCTAATATTTGGAGCATGATGATGTCAATTATGGTGAAGAAAATACCATAGCGGGTGAAATATTTATCTATGGTGAGGAATTTAAGTCTTGTAAGATATTTGGGAGGTGTCATATAGAGGTTTTCCACGCAACTTATTCTCCTTTGTCTCAAAGAATGACAGGTGCTATGGAAGGGCCTACACATAAGGCCAAGTAAGAAGGAGGAGAGCCAAGAGTTAATGTGTCTTGTGTGTCTCACCCAAATTTTGATTCGTAGGAAACAAAATTTTGAGAAGTTTCCACTTTGGTTAACATGAGAGACGCGGAAGTGAGTCTCAATGTTAAGGATAAGGTGGTGGATTCAAGGAAGGAAGGTAAGGAGGGATTATTCATTGGAATATCTCTTTAGGAATATAAGAATAAGAAACTGATCAAAAGGAAGAAGTGTGTCAAAGTTAAAAGTGAAAAAGTAAGAATGGTAGTGGGTCATGATATCATGATGGTAGAGGTGCAAGGGATGATGGAAAGGGTACTTATTGGAAATTTTGTAGGTGATCTAGCTATTTTCCAAGGATATTTGTAACTGGGATTGTATGTGTGAAGCTAACTGTCAACAAATGATACATTTTTTTATTAAAAAAAAAAAACAACTCTGATACCATCATGATATGTAAACCACAACAAGTAATTACTTCACTTATTAAGACATTCTAGATTAATTATTTTTCTCAAAATTGCCATAATTAAAATGAGATATTGTCAAGTATTCCACATATAAAGCATATCATGCTCGAGATCAAATAATTCAAAACATAAACATATATGCAAACTAGATTTGATATCAGAGATTGCCATACCCCTCTGACTACATCTCTGGGCTCAATCAGTCGTTGAACCAATTCATTAGTCCATCAAAAGAAATAGATTACATCCAATTTACAAACAATGACATCAATTCTAATTGTCTACATAAAGGACATATATACCAATGTGATACCTTAAGAGCACATAATGAGATGATCTGTATCATACGTAGTATCTTCAAGCACTAGACAACCACATAGTCTAGAACAAGATCTTATAGTTTGAATTTTATTCCATCTCCTCATTCTGAATCTCTCTGTTTGCTTAGACCATAAATAGATTAATCCATCCATACCTCAATAGCTCCAAAAACTTATTGGCATATTCTTCCATAGTCTGCTGTCCCAATCTCAGCTCATGGAACTCTTTGATCTTGTCATCATAGTACCTGTCAGAGAGGTACTTCTTCTTGAAATACTTCTAAAACTGCTTCCACACAATCTTCCTTTCATTGATCTTCTTTACTTTCCCGGAATGCTCCCACCATATGGATGCTCTTCCGGTCAAATTGAAAATGGCTACTCTAGCTTTCATATTCCCAAAATAGTGTTGGACTTGGAAATATTTTCTCATCCCAAGAAGCCAAGCTTCAGTTTCTTGACCAGTATTTATCTCACCATTAAAGGTAGGAGGTCTTGCCTTCTTAAATTCATCTCGTGAGTGGTTCTGGTAGCGCCTCTTTCTCTGATTCTCATGAGAAGAAGAACTTGAATCTCCAGTGGATCCTTCAGAGTCATATGACTCACTAGGTGATCTCTTTCTTCTTCTAGCAGTGTTCTTACTCTCTTCTGGCTTTTCTTTTCGGCCCTCGGAGTTCATATTTCTCTAAATATCTGTCAAACTTTGCAGTGTGGCTGCATTCAATTGATTCTGCTCCTCCTAAGCCTTAACCAATATTTCATTATCTGCCTTGTAACGCTGCATCTCTGCCATTAGGATTCTCATGGTAGCTACAAAATCTGGGGGAGTCTCTTGCAATCTTCCCCCACAGCGTCTTGCACACGCTCGTAGGAATCCAATGCCTCATATCTGTCATAAATTCTCATGGCTGAACCAACAACCCACTTTTCCAAAATGTACTATGCCTCTACAAAATGTGTTATCAACACCATTTGTTAGATACATAGTAATTCAAAATCAAAACCATTTTACTTGCTGTCACCTAGCCTATCTAGGGTCAATGCTGTAACTGACAGCTCTGATACCACACTGTAGTGTACTTCGAGTTGGTATCAGAGGGTACTCTTGATTGATTCCCAGCCCATATAGGCCCAATGCTGCAACCTGCAGCTCTGATACCACATTGTCATGTATCCATACCCCATTATCATGCAAAATTAAAAATTTCATTGAGAACTTCCACTGTTTATCGAAACATAGGGCATGGTCGCGAACCGCTTCATGACATTTCCAACACTATCATGATCCCTCCCATCTTCCATTGATCAACTCGATGATCTACAGGAAAGGATCTTAGAGAGAAAACGCAACGAAAATCAATGATCCCAAACAGTCTCGTAGACTGGAACCAAATCGATGGTTCAAAATCCACCCGCAAAAATCAATGGTATGGATAGCCTGAGTTGTGGGGTCGTAAGTTATGAAAATGGCAATCTCACTTCCCACAACCCGCATCCCGCATTGGGAACATATCAACGGTGGACAATCATCCCGCGAAGATCGACGGTGCGGAAACCTAAACTTGCGGGGCAAGGAATTGTGGAAATCGCGACACCGTGATTTCGCATCCCGCATCCCGCAAGTTGCGGAAAGGAAAATTGTGGAAGAGAAAATTGGGGAAACCACTATCTGCGAACCGACATTCTGCATCTTGCATCATGCAAGTTGCGGAAAGGAAAATTGCAGAAGGGAAAATTGCGAAAACCACAATTTGCAAACCGACATTCCGCATCACACATCCCGCATCCCGCAGACTGTGTAAATAGAGATTTCTAGTAGGAAACCCAACTTTTTCACTGAAGTCTTGGATCGATCTAATCATTTAGGCCATTACCGATCTGGCCAATGTACCCTGCAACTTATTTCGAAATGCATTGATGGAAAACATACATAGATGCCTATAATTGCAGTTATTCAAAGGAACAATGCATCAATTCAAAACAACAACATGTTCATCACATTCCATCAAGAAATTTACAATACAAGAATACAACTGCAGAGAATAACATAGACAAGAACACTTATCTTGAATAGAACTTGTCTTGCAACCAGCTATGTTGGTGCAATGTTCCACCCAACCATAGGCCAGTGTGCTCTTTAATCTCTCAGCAACATTGCCACCCCTGAGCTGGGCATGATCTTCCCCAAGGAATAAGGAATACTAACAGGCTTCACCCATAGCCAAGGATACAATTAAAATTTAGTCAATCCAATCCAGTTGGGTTTATCAGACTTAACACTTAGCCAAATTCACATGAGACACAACCAAGCCAACAGATGGGTTTATCAGGATACTAGCCAAGCCATCCTTTCAGTTGGGTTTATCAAGCTGTCAAGGAGGTGGAAAGACTGACTGCTAAGCTATTGAGCTCAACCCTAGAGCTATGACCACCCACACTAGATCTACCCTGATTTCTAAACAATTACACACCCAACACAAGGAAGCATTCCCTTCTCTGCTACACAGTCCCTTAGGCCATGCCTTCCCTTCCAGTGCTATTCAGGGCATGCAAAGAAGAAAACTAGCCTTCTAGATTGGTCTGTGAGGTTCTTTCACACACTAGGTTTATCAACCAAGTCAAGAATCTATTTCCATTCCTTCAATCAATTCAAATGCCAAACATGGATGCACACACAGGGATCTCCATCCTAGGATTTATCAAAATGTAGTAGATGCCAGGGATTACATACACACACATAAATTTACAAATTTCTGAACATTGCTGGTGCCAGACCGATTGCTGCAAAAATTCCAAAACGAAAACGTTGCCGGTCTTTCAAAACAAATGCACAAAATCAGATCCAGGGCATTCCTGTTCAGGAAATCAACTAACGCACTGGGGAATACGTGAACAGAACAAATCCACACAGGAAAAACCAAAACGTGAAAGGGAACAGATTGTCAGATAGGAGAAAAATCCCGATGGTTCAAACTCAGACTAGTTTTTTCTTGTCGGCTGTTGCGTGAATGCCGAATTGGTTTTCCAAAAACGTTTTGTTCATTCCAATTCGTGAGGGAAGCTGAAACGCTGCCGCATGAGGGAAAGGTGGCTGTTTTTTTGGGTGTTTTCTTGCCCAAGAAATTCAAAAAACGTTTTTCCCAAAGTGGGGCTCTGCCCAATTCAAATTTACCCACTCTTCCAATGCCCCACTCCCTCATCCTTAGGAAAAATCATGCCCCCATCTCATTTAGTTGCGTTGACATAGCCGACTGTGGGTTTTAATTAAAAATTGCAAGTTTAACATAATGTTCAAATGTTAATTTTCAGCTAGCATAAAGGAAAATACCATCGGCCACACCTTAATTGCCGAAAAAATACTAAATCGATGGTGGGTCTTTTTCCTAGATCCACACCATGATTATTTACATCATTTATTTAAATGCAATGTGGTCAAAACTGGGGTGTTACACTTCTGGTGACAAGGATGATGTTCTTGATGTCTCATTCCCTTACTAATCAACAAAATTTTCCTGTAAAGAGACATTCTCTTCCAGTATTTGGCCACATAATGGTTATCCAATCTAGAAAATGTGCAAGGATGTGCATACCATAAATTATGTGTTTCATAGATTTTTTTCTTGTAATCAAAGAAAATGTTGGAGTAATTTGGTTTTCTATACCTTTTATTGTGGTCTTGGATGAAAAACAATCAAGGATAAGTTGTCATCAGTATTTTTTTGACTTGTATTCCTTGAGAGAGATATTGGACTCAGTGTCACTGTCATAAGATGGTGATGTGCCATATTCCTGCTTGCATGATCTCAGAAATAGTCCAAGTTCTTTGCTTGAAGCACCTCTTCCTTCAAAGTCTTTGGAACACTCTCCATATCCCAAACTGACATACTGAGGTCTTCATTTCACTTCTAATGGGTGAGTTATGCCTTGGCTATTAAGGCCATTTCCTCCTCCTTTGTACCCCCTTTTGGTAAGGAGTTAAAGACCAACTCCATATGTGTGTTTCTCAAAGCTTCCAATAGAAATATTATCATTAAGATGAGATGCACAAGAACATGTTGAAACACTTTCAACACATACCTCAGTTTGGGTTTCTACATCTTTAGTAGAAGTATGTCCCTTTTGCAAAGTGTATGCTTCAATCTCCTAAACTTATCATTGTTTTGGATCCTTCCCAACATCTCATCTTTATCTTGCAATTCAAGTTCCATTTCTTGAAATCTCTCTTGTAGATCTTGAAGTTTATTTTTCATTCCATAATTCTATTCCTATGTTGTCTGCCATAATCTCCTCAATTCATCATTTTCTGGATGAAGAGTCTGATTGACTTCTTCAATTTCATTTATCCATGATTTCTTCTTTGATTCTTTTCCCCTGGTGGTATTTTACAGTCAAGATACATGCACTTCCAAAATAGAAGAATCTAATACAAATACGTTAACCCTTCGGGTAATAACTCAAACTATCCACAAATACAAATGGAGGGGTGTCGGGTACAACCGATCATGCAACCATTTCTATTTTTTTCTTTTAACAAGGATCATACATAATAATGTCTCTAACTCTCATCAATTATAAAATTGGCTAACAAATCCTTTAGAATTTTTTTAAGACAAATGGCAATTACATCAAGTGTTAAGCCAATATTTAAAATCTCAAACAAGTAGAAGCAACAATGTTACCATTACCATAATTCAAATGGAAAAGTGCAGAGTACCTAAGATTTGAACCGATCCTCGATCCAATACATCTCTTGTTAAACTCTTGGCCTTTATGTATTTCTTCCTCCACAGATCTGTATAAAAGAAATAGATTTTTCACTTCTCTTGAACAATAGAACATTAATGCTATGGAAAAAATTTTGTGATAAAGTTCACAGTTGTAGCTTCTGTAATTCTTTCACAGTCGTGCCCTCAGGATAAAAAGATGGCTCACATCAAGTTGTTAACCATCACAAAGTGTACTCATGACTAAATAACCCAATTTAGTGTATGAAGGTATGTACCTCTGCTTCACCTTTCACGCAGAACCGTGACAATATTTAGAAAAATATCAACAATTAAAGAGAAAAATACATGTTGCATGTGGGTCAATTTCTCAATATGGATTTCAACACTGTGACCATGAACATGTTGGATACTCATGTAGCAGATGCATAGGGAAAATTCCATTTCTCTCGGTATAAATTGAAATTATGCATCAAACACACTGATGCAGATTTTCTTTCTATAACATCTCGACCTATTCAAACAATGATTTCCGCAACAACATCTATGACACCAAAATTCATTAGAACGCAACTAATACATGAGGTATTTTCTCTTCAATCACAACCTACTAATATTGAGGCTCTTTTCTTAAGCATTGATCAAGTTAACATTCACACACTCACAATTCTATGGTTAAAACGACTCTGATACCACCCGATCTTACTTTTTTCTAAGGATCTTTGTAACCGAGGATTATATGTGTGAAACTAACCGTTAACAATTGATATGTGGATTTATTAAAGAAAACAAACAAATATGATGCCATCATGATCTGTAAACCACAACAAGTAACTACTTCACTTATTAAACCATTCCAAATTAATTAAATTTCTCAAAATTCCCATAATTAAAATGAGATATTGTCAAATATTACACATATAAATAATATTGTGCCTAGGATCAAAAAATTCAACACATAAACAAATATTTAAACCAGATTTGATATCGGAGTTCGTCAGAACCCCTCTGACTACAACTCCAGGATCAATCAATCGTTGCAAAATTCATTAGTCCATCAAATGCAACATATTACATCCAATTTACGGACAATGACTGTAATTTTAACTGTGTTCATAAAGGACATATATACCAATGTGATACATTAAGCATACAAAATGAGATGCTTTGTCTCATATGTAGTATATTCAAGCACTAGAAAACCACACAGTTTGGAACAAGATCTTACAGTCTGAGGTTTCTTCCATCTCCTTAGTCTGAATTTGTTTATATGCTCAAACCATCAATTGATCGATCCATCCATCAATTTCCTCTCAAGCGTACAAATGAAGACTCTCTGTCTTCCATCCTCTGACTTTCTCTATTCTGCCTCTTCCTTTCTAACATGTCTAAGCTATATGTTAAATAACATCACAAGGTTGTTTTTGGATCCACATATAATGTTTAGATCCATGAGCAAAGTGCCCAATTTGGGACAAAATCGATCTTGATGCCCAAATTATCTATAGGATAAGAATCCATGCCCAAATTAAGAGAATAAAGGAACAAAAAAAGGAATGAACTTAATATCCATGCCCAAGAATCTTTGCATATACCGAAAAACCAAATATGCAGTCGTAATCTCCAGTTTAAACCAGATTCGTTGATCAAATCTGTTTTCGAGTGATCTAGACCATCAATCTGCAATCCACCGACTTTTTGCTATCGACTTGCCTAGTTTCGACTTGTTTGATTGCTGCTGACTTCCTGTTTCCGAATGTTCTGACCCAACATCAAAATTCAGTATTTGAAACAAGGAAAGTTTCTTCCCCAACTATCTCGACGACTCTTGACTCTCGACTACTGATGTCGGAGGTCAGTAATTGGTGTTGAAAATCCAATCAACAAACAAATACACTCTGACCCCTGACTACCAACGTCGGAGGTTGATAGTCGGTGCTGACAATACAATCATAAGACAAATACACTTTGAATCTCGACTCCAAACTACTGACATCAGAGGTTGGTAGTCAGTGCTATCAACCAAAAGCCAACAACAAACACAACGACTTCTTCACTACTCCATACCAAAATCTTTAAAGTGACATAACTTTTCTGATTTGATGTCTAAATTTGATAAAATGGGTATTGTTGGAAATCTATAGGCAAGCACTATACAATTGTGTGATTCTTGGCAAAATTTGAGGACTTTAAATTTTGGCCAATTGGGAGATCCTTCTGGATCAGTAGGAAAGGTATGTTATGGTGAGACCCTAGAGAACATGATTGGGAGGTTTTGGGTATCGATGTTAGGGTACATGTCTTGTTCTTTTTGTTTTGGACAAAGGGTTGTGCTACTTTGTGTTCTCTAAAAGAGAGGATGTGGAAAAATTATTGTCATAGGATTGGGAGTGAGGACATTCGGGATGTGGAAAAATTATTGTCATAGGATTGGGAGTGAAGAAATGGGACGAGACTTTGACCCGCATAGAGAACTATATTTTTTACAAAAAAAAAGGATTCTGGTGCTCGGTTTCCCATGGAATTTGTGGTGCAGAGAGGTACTGACAGACATAGGTAATATGTCAGACAAAATTTATGAAATTAGAGAAAAACTAGAAGTTGAAAAAATATTGAAGGATGATGAAAATATTAGTAGATTTGGATTTAAGAGAAGGATTAGCAACCGAGGTGGAAATTGAATGGGGTATTGAATTTATTTACAAAGGTTGTATTATTGGAAAATATTGTTCCAATATTTTAAATGTAGAGAGGTTGGTCATTTGAAGGCCAATTGTAAGACATAAATTAGATTTGAGAAGTCTTATAAAAAAATTAGGTTAAAAAGAAATACTTTCATCCCCAAAAAAATTGAAGACTGCTTTGGGTCAACAAGATTCATGGGATTCTAGGAAAAAAGAGAAGTGTGATATTGAAGAAGAACTAGAAAAATAGGTTGATCATATGAATGTGTCTTTAGATTATGCGTTAGTTGGATCTTAGGTTTTGGTAAATGCTACTACTCTGGAACCTTTGGCAAGCAAGGGACGTAAAGGATCGAGACCGTCCAAGTTGACTCAAGTGGAAGCTAAGCAATGTTCCAGTCCTTACTTCGGCTCCTGCTCTATTTATAGTTATGATAGACCTATCAACTAAAAAACTATGACGATTGAAACACATGCTTTAGATAAGGGTGATGGTTGTTATTTTCCTTAGGGGGGGAGAGTAAGGTTTTAGAAGGTACCCCTATGAATCATAGTATGGAGTTCAATTGATCAGAGAATACTATGGCTAGTCCTGGTAAGGAATATATTAATGATCTATCTTAATTGAGGGGAAAGGATAAAAGGTTGAATTTTATTCCTTCGACCTATAATTTAAAATCCAAAAGACGTAAGGATTTTGTTGGAGATGGACTTTAAGGGGGTTTATCTCCTAACAAAGAGGAAGTTTGCAGTGTTGGAAGACAGTCCAATATTTCTTTATCCAAATCTCAAGCTATGAAGGATATTAGGGAAGGTAAATAGTCTACTATTATGCAGGCTCTTAGAGAGGGGAGACCCCTTCAGAAGAACAATCCATGATTATTATTATTTTCAACATTAGAGGGGTAGGAGGGCCCAAAAGAAACAAGTTCTTCATAGACTTCCAACTATCTATAAACCCAATACATTTCTATTGTAGGAAATTGTGTGTGGAGAAGGTAAGGAAATTGAGTTTTTATATTCCTGTTTGAAATATTGTCCTTTATGTTCTTTGGATGCAGTTGGTCGATTGGGTTGCTTGGTGACAGGGTGGAGTGCAAATTTAAGGGCTATCTCCACAAATTTTTTGAAATTGGGAATCTTAGTTTAATTTCAAAGCAAAAGATCTCAACTTGTCATTTAAGGTTATGAATGTGTATGGTGCTTATCTAGATTGGAAGGAATCTTGATGCAACTTGGTGGAGGCCAGGGTTCTTAAGAAACAACGTTTGATCATAGGATGGGATATGAATTTTACCCACTTTGTTAGATAATTTTGGTGATAAAAGGAAAGAGTTGACCCTCAAGGCGACTTTTTTATCCAAATGATTGAAAAATTTCTTTAATATACTTGGAACTGATCAAATTGTGTTTGTTGTGGCAAAATTTTGGAAGAGGAAAGGGCGTGATCTCCAAATGCTTGGACTGATTTTTAAGCTCTAGAGGTTTAGTTAATAGACATTTAAATTTTAAACACTGGGTGGGGACCGGTAGTTTGTTGGACCATCAACCTATCATGCTGAAACTAGACGTGGATGATAAGAAGTGTCCCATCCCTCTCAAATTTAATAATTTGTTAGGAACCTGTCTCATCCCTTCTTTTTATCTTTTTAGTATATTGTTGTTGGATGCGTGTGGTTTGTAAGTTGTCCCATGAGTATATTGTATTAACCCACATTCATGGGGAGTAATAGATGTTTATATTAGACTTAGTATATAAGTACGCATTGAGGCCAATGAAGGAATCCATGAGTTATTTGTATTGAGCTTGCTCAAAGGAGGTTTCCCCCTCGAAGTGGCTTGCGATCAATAAATTCCTTCTGTGTTTTGTTATTTCTCTTATATCATGCATTTTCATTATTTATTGCAAAAGGTTTCTCTCATCTGGTATCAGAGCACTTTCTTGGGCTCGCTGGGTGGAATTTCTTGCATGTTTTTTTGCAGTGGCTTCCCAGCGCTGTGATTATTGTAGTAGTTCTTAGTCTTTGCATCTGTATTGTTCATTTCAATTGCATGTTCAGATCAGTGAATAAGACATACCCGCTTAAATGTGGGAAGTACCTGTGCATAGCCCTAAAAATCATTGTAAGGAGTACCACAGGAACCATGGAGTAGTTGGCCATTGAGAGGACCTACCAGAGAAAAGGGAAACAACCCCTACCTGATTGACTAGTTCTCACCCGTGAGGTAAACCAAGAGTTGTTGTTTGTGGCAAAGCGATTATCAATTTTACTTGAGTCGTGGAGTGAGGGGTACTGCCCCAATATGAAAGTCATTAGACATCATTGGTGGTCGAGTGAATCCCCAAAACCTTTAGGAAGCTGAACATACCTGGGGTCAATATCTATTTCCAGTTGATAAATAGCCAATTGCATATGTCCAAAGCCGTCATAGATCAATTCCACCAAAAAAGAGAGTATAAATTTCTGTTTTTTCACCATATATTATTTGCTTTAGCTCTGTTTCCCTTGAAGGTTCACTAGAACCACTGAAATTCCATTTTGCATATTTTCTTCCTTGTGGACCCTATCCCAAATTCCACTTTCCAAAGCAAAAAATCCCACATTTGTCTATTTTTAGGGTTTGGCATAACTTCTTCGATTCCCACCCAAACACCTGCACATTTTTCCACAGTGTTAATTTCTTATTTCTTCTTCCTTGTCCCTCTTTGAAAAATTTCCCATTGTTTCACATTGCTTATGAAATCCCCATCTTCTGCTTCCCTATCTCTCAGAAAGTGTAGAAAACCTAGTCAATCCCCAATTACCCATATGAGATTTTACCAACTCCAAATTTTCCTTTTCTAAAAAAAATGTTTTTGTTTTTCTACCCATTCCCCCCCCCGCAAAAAAAAACTCTCGGTTATGGTTTTCACCCGCGTTGGAGAAAACAAACAAATGGAAGATGAAATTTCCTCCCTCAAGACCAAACTCCAAGATCTGGATGAAAAAATTATAGGCCTCCATCTTTAGCATTCATCCATGAACAATAGACGACAACCAGAGTGTTATGCAGACACTGGGTTCTATTCTTCCAACAATTTTCATGGGATGAACCTTGATTTTCCTCGCTTCAATGGCGATGATTCGACTGGATGGATGTACAAGGAAGAAAAATATTTCAGCTTGCATAACACTTTTGATGTCAACAAAGTCCCACTTGCATCCTTTCATTTGTAACATGAATCCCTTCAATGGTTCCGTTGGTACATCAAGGCTGATGAAGAGCCAAAATGGACAATTTTTTTCCAACTCCTTTGTAATGATTTGGACCTAGTGATTTTTATTACTTCACATGAGCACTTACTAAACTTCTCCAAGCTGGCACTGTGAGAGAGTATCAGACAAAATTTGAGAAACTGGCCAATCACACAGAAGGATTGTCTAATGCATTCTACATGAGTTATTTTATCAATGGTCTGAAGGATGGAATCTAATATGATGTTAAATTTTTTTTTCCTGGCACAATGATGGAAGCCCTAGGGTTGGCTAAGTTATCAGAGGATAAGATCATAGCTCAACAACGCTCCAAATCCACTTTTGTTCCATTCAAAAATATTGTTTCCTAAAGACATCCAGTTACGCCAGCTCCTAGAACTGCTCCTATCAAACATTTGTCTGAAGCTGAGATGCAGGAATGTAGAGAAAAAGGGATTTCTTATAACTATGATAATAAATTCACCGGAGGACACTGATGTGCAGTGAAAAAACTTTATCTCTTGGCAGTGGATTCTTCGCCTTCACCTAAAATTTGTGAATATGCTCAAGATCCAGTAGAAGATCATGTCGAAATTCAACAACCGCCTATTGAACCTCCTTCTTAGGAAAAGCACCTAGAAATATCTTTCCATGCATTAGATGGAGTCACAGCCCCACAATCCATGTAGATCAATGGTTTCTTCAAGAAGCTCCTGCTTATAATACTCATTGATTCTGGTAACACTCAAAACTTCATTAACCCTTGGATCACCAAACAGGATGATTGTTTTGTCTATCCTTAATCTAGCTTTGAAGTCATGATTGCCAAGGGGCCACCTTACCTTGCAAGGGGAAGTGTCGCAATGTGCATATCTCTATTAGATATTATAACTTGCGCTCTGACATGATTTCCTTGCCCTTAGGCGGATGTGATGTGGTTTTGGGTGCTCAGTGGTTATGTTAAAGTATTGTAACTTTGGAAGATATTCTATTGTACTTTTGTTGTATTCTCCTTCGGAGATGTTCATCCTCCATTTAGAGATGTCCTTGATGTAATTGATCATGTAAAATTCATGAGGTAAGCCCTCTTTTGTAAGTCGGGGAAATAGTACCCACAAAATTAATATATAAAATGTATTTTGAGTCTCCCAAGGTAGGTCGGCCCTAATTAGGGAACCTAGCCTACTTAGTTAGTTAGTTGAGGCACTCACCTAATGAATATAAATAGGTGAGGTGCCTCTCTCATTCTCACACATATTACACTCAAGTATTGCCCTGGATAAAGAGAGAGAAAGAGTCTATTGTGGAATATGAAGAAACTATTCTTGTTGTTGGGGTTTTACACTGTACTTGGACGAATTCTACACCGAGGAAGTTTTGTGGGGTTTTCTCCCTTGTGGTTTCCCCAAGGAAAATCTTTGTGTTCTCTTGTGTTGATGTACTTGTCCTTCTTTCATTTATCCTTTTCTTATCGTTATGATGTTATGATGCCAAATGTTTTTAGATATTGTATAACCATTAAAATATAACATGGTATTAGATCCACCCTGAAATTAGTCTTTGTGTAGCCGAAACACTGCTACAGCTACAACTGCTGAAGATTAGGGTTTCATGCTTGAAAACCCTAGGAGACAAAAAATAGTCATGTTGGTATTCACTATAACTTGAGATTGGAAATGTCTCAGGAGCAAAAAAATTGAAATGCTGAATATCAAATCTTAGTCTACCTTGTGTAAAATTTTCAGCCTCAGATTCGTTATATTATAGGAGATATGGTTCCTCTAACTCAGGTTTCTAGCCTCTCCTAGAATTCATCCTTAACATGTGAACTAGGGCGAATCACTATATATTGAAATAGGAAGGTCCAAGTTAAAATTTGCTACATTTTTCAGATAGGGTACATACTTCAGTTTCTGTGGTAAAGTTTTCATACCCCGAAGGTCAAATAGTGACACGTGGAAGTCCGTACAAGTTTGATATGCTGAATAGTCCTAAAATAAGTCACCTTGGGAAACTTCACATAAGTCCCACATGGTGAATCCAATTCTACTCTAACCAATGGGGTTGGAAATAAGACAAACCAAGATACCTTAGGAAAAAGTTTCAGACCTTTAGGAGACGAACATTTAGAGCTATAGCATAAACAAGATCAGTTGATTTTGAAAAAGAAACTAGAGAAAAACTAGGGCTTCCTATTCCGGGCACTTCCCTCCACTAATCAGTTGAATAAGGAGGACTGCAAAATTAGCCATAGGATGGTGCATCTCTCTATGTAAGAAGTTCATCATTTTGTGGACTTTTAATTTTTGACCTAACACTGCTGCCGGAGAAAACTAGGGCATCAGAAATTTTTCAGTTATGTCCAGAGTTTTAGGAAAATAAGTATGCTACTCAAATCACCTTGAGGAGGTGCATCTTTCTATCCAATCAGATGTGAAAGATTACAAAGTTGAAAAATTAGGGTTTCTCTGTCAAACCCTAGGTTGACCAGAAGCAGTCTTCCAAAAGATCCTTCGAGCAAGCATCAAGTTGAAGCATTATCACTGGTAAGTTCCATCCTCTCTATTTCCATTTTAGGTTCTCATTTTTATAATAATGACAGATAGTACCAAGCTGGAGGACAATCTTGAAAGATTCAAGAACTTCTAATCATGGAATTATAGAGTGCTTATCTTACTTAAAGAAACATGCCATGAAGAACTATGTCAAAGAATAAGAAGCAGATACAAATGGAGATGAAGTCAAAGAAACGCAAAAGAAGGAACTAGTCAAAACAAAGATGAGTATTTCCGTCTCCATTGGATCTCACATGTATCATCCTTGAAGACTCCCAAATATATGTTCGATGCAATGAACAACATGACATTGAGAACTCAACTCAAGAATGTGAAGGTGCAATGTCAAAAAACATTCAATGATTACTTCACAAGAAGATCTCATCTCAAGAAGCAATTAGAAGCCATTGAAGACAATGTCAAAGAAGCATAAGCATAAATTACAACTTTGAATGGTCTTCAAAATTCAGTCAATAGAGTTGTTCTAGTATTAAGATCACATATGGATAAATGCACGATTGATTGATGGCAAAAGAAGAAGAGATGAAAATCAAGCCCTAACAAATCATGCCAAGCAGATAAATAACAAGAAAGAATAACATTCCCACCAAGAATAGAAGGACATCTCACAAATCAATAGTTCAGTTGTGATGAGAAAGGACACTTTGCGAAAGAATGTCCCAAGGAGGAAGAATGGAAGGATGATATGTTCTAGAAGAACTAGCCGATCATACAGAATGATGTTTGGATATGATTTCAAGACATGAAGGGAATTTTTATGAAGTCTTCCAAGTAGATCTACAAGATCGAGTATACCGTCGATCGAAGTATCAAAAGATACCAAGTAAGGTTCATGGTTTCTATCAATAGAGAGAGTTGATTATGGAAAGAAATTGCTCTAGGAGATAGACACACCTCTTCAGTAGTGGATATTACACTAGAAAATTGGTGTAATCAAAGTAGAAGAACAAATCAAACAACCTATATGGTTTGAGACTCTCTACAGAGAACCACCTATGCAAAGAAGGATTTGTACAAGCTCAATAGGAACCCCTGGGATAACACATACAATCACATGAGGAACTTGAGGATCAACTAGAGTGATGGAGATCCTAACCTTTACTACAAGGTTGTAGATAGAATCCTATAAAGGACAAGAGAAAACTTGCAACAAAGTTCAGGATGAAGGATCCTGATATCTAGTGACCTCGATACATGACATAGATGGATACAAAGAAGACTAACAACAGAGGAGGCTGCCTATGACCCCAATGTCCTAATATAGATGCAGAGGGAGGATGGTGCTCCACCTCAAAGGGAGTGACTATGGTAGATCTCAAAGTTCAAGAATCTTGACATGATTCTTGAGATTAGAGGTATGATGAAATCCAGAGGACATTTTACTTATCCAAGTAAAATATGCAAAGAAAATGGTGTGGTACCTAAAGGGTACTGCAAAGATATGATGACTTTGATTGAGTTGGTAGTACTACATACTCCAACATATTGCAGAAAGCATAGTGTTTCTCCCAATACAACCAAGGATGAATATATTGCAGCTAAGAAGAAAGCAAGTAAATATTCCTTAAGAAATGAGGAATATGATTCGGAACAATTATACCGATGAAGATGAAGATTATACTCTTATCCATTTCATCATTGGATAAGAAGGGATGCACTGGTAGGACACACAGACACAGTTCTATGTGATATGTGGTGTAAGAATAATTTCCAAGTATTTTCGATCATGAGCAATATAGGAACATGACCTCAGAATCAGACGACGAAGTTGAACACATTTGGCATAGACTCCAGTAATTCAAGAAGACGGAGATCAAGATGGAGTCTACTAAACAAACAAAGATAAGTATTTTAATTGTCATTTCCTATATATTTAGTTGTTCAAGTATGTGTGCATAGATATGTTTCTAGATTCAAGAAATGTATTATGCATAGTAGAATATTTGTAATGAGTAAGTGGCTTATGTTGTTGTACAACGTTCCATTGCTACTTATGAAATAATGTCTTGGCAAGATGGAAGACAAACTGTATATAGATGATTGTTGCATTAGTGGAAATAGTTGCATGATTATATGACATTTATCTTTATGTATGTCATTATGAATATGTTATGAAATGTTTCTAATCATACAATTGTATTTGACTTATAGGAAGGGCTGTATGCAATCACCTACAAGAGAAGAAATGTGAAGTTGTGGATGTACGATATAGTTGCGGATAAGAATGATGCATTTATAGATGCACAAAAGAAGAATGATGCAAGTTGTAAATATACGATGCAATTGTGGATGTACAAGAAGAGAATGTTAAAGAATAAGCTGCAGAAAGGAGCTGTGAAGCTCAAGTATGTTCCTACAAAGGAATAAGTGGCAGATGTATTGAATTATCATTTGGCTTGTGTAAAGTTTGAATACTTTCGATACAAGCTTGGTGTAGTCCAAAAGGACCTCTCTCGAAAGAGGGAGTGATGGTAGATGGAAGAAGGATGTAGTGGTGGTAGCTCAGTCTAGAGTAGGGTAAGTCTGGATAGGATTGTTGACCCGAAAGGGTTATTCGGATGAGGCATGTTGATCCTAGGGGGATTAGTATGTTTGGCTAGATCAGTTTAACCCAAGTGGTTGTGTAAGCCAGAACAAGGCTTGTTGGTCCCTAGGAAGATCCATCCATCTAACTAGGCTTGTTGGCTTGAAAGGGTTAGTAAGTTAGACAAAATGCATAGATGGATCTGCTAGAGAACTCACCGTAATTCTGCTTCGAGATAATTAGAGGGTAAGATGTATCTTTAGTATTGTTATACTGATTATTGTTGAGATGTTTTCTTCAGTATTGTTATACTGATGATTGCTGAGATTTTTTTCTTCAATATTATCATATTGATGATTGTTGAGAAGTGTTCTTCAATATTCCTATACTGATGTAGAAGGATCAGTATTTTCATACTGATGTTGTTTAGATGATTGTTGAGAGAGTTTCAGTATTCCCATACTGATATGACATACTCAATATTTTCATACTGATGTTGATGTGGCATGTTCAATATTTCTATATTGATGTTAATAAGACAGTTTCAGTATTTCTATATTGATGTTGATAAGATAGTTTCAGTATTTCTATACTAATGATGGTGAGGTAATTTCAGTATTTCTATACTGATGTTGATAATGATGTTGCTTCATAATTTGTATGTTGATGCTGATGATGTGGTTATGGTCCCAACACCTTGTGTTGATGATGTTGATATGGTTGTGGTCCTAGCACCCTGTGCTGATAATGTTAATGTGGTTGAAGTATCAACATTTTTATGTTGACGACGACGACGATGTTCCAGCATCTCTGTGCTGATAATGCAGATGATGATATAGTATTTATTGATGATGTTTTCTTTAGCACTAACTTGCTAATGATGTTGTTGGTGTTTGAGTATTTACATACTGATGATGCAGCTGATGATGTTTCAGTATTTACATACTGGTGATGCAGATGATGGTGTTTCAGTATTCACATACTGATGCTGAAAAAGAATATTCAGTATTCGCATACTGATCTGGCGAAAGAATATTCAGTATTCACATACTGATGTTGCAAGAAGATTCGATATTCACCTACTGATGTGGTAGAAGAAGATTCAATAATCACATACTGATGTGGCAGAAGATGATTCACTATACACATACTGATGTTACAGAAGAAGGTTAAGTATTCAGAAGATGATTCAATATCCACATACTGATGTTGCAGAAGATGATAAAATATATAGAAGATGGTCCAGTACTCACATAAGATGATTTAGTATCCACATACTAATGTTGTAGAAGATGATCCAATACTCATAAACGATTCACTACTTACATACTGAGGTTGCAGAAGAAGATCCAATTTTCTCATACTGATTTTGATGATTAAGATGCATGATGTTGTTTCAAAACTTCCTATGACATATAGAGATTCACCAATTAGTTGTACAGTTGTGATGATGATTGATGTTGATGTAGACTACCTTCCTAGTTAAGAAGGGGTGTTAAAGTATTGTAACTTCGGAAGATATTCTATTGTACGTTTGTTGTATTCTCCTTCAAAGATGTTATTCCTCCATTTGGAGATGTCCTTGATGTAATTGGTCATGTAAAAGTCATGAGGTAAAACCTCTGTTGTAATTCGGGGCAATATTACCCACAAAATTAATATATAAAATGTATTTTGAGTCTCCCAATGTAGGTCGGCCCTAATTATGGAACCTGGTCGACTTAGTTAGTTATTTGAGGCACTCGCCTAATGAATATAAATAGGTGAGGATCCTCTCTCATTATCACACATCTTACACTCAATTATTGCACTAGAGAAAGAGAGAGAAATAGTCTATTGTGGAAGATGAAGCAATTATTCTTGTTGCTGGGGTTTTACACTGTATTTGGTTGAATTCTATACTGAGGAATTTTTTGGGGGTTTTCTCCCTTGTGTTGTTGTACTTATATTTATTTCAGTGATCCTTTTCTTATGGTTATGATGTTATGATTCCAAATGTTTTTATATCTTGTATAACCATTAAAATCTAACAGGTTACAAACACTTGGACCCATCTTATGGGATTTTGCTAAACTTTGGATGTAGTTTTCAGACAATGGGAAAAAATACACATTAAAGGGCTTACAAACAAGGTCTCTCAACATCATCATTTCACATTGCATAGAAATCTACTTAAGAATCATTCATATGGTGTCATTGCTCATCTCCATTCCATTCATATGCAACCATAAGTGGTCTCCACTACTTCCTTGGATCTACAACAGATTTTGGATCAATATGAATGTGTCTTTTCTGAACCAGTGGGATTGACACCTTCAAGACTATAGGACCAATGTATTCCAGTCCTTCCTGGAAGCGTCCTCCCAACATCAGGCCCTATCGCTACCCATTTCACCAAAATACGGAGATGGAGATGTTTGTTTGGGACTTACGTAAGCAAGGTATTATTCACCCTTGTACCAGTTTCTTTTCTTCACCATTTCTTCTTGTCCGAAAAAAATATGGATCATGGCACCTATGCATTGAATTTCAAGCACTTAAGCACATCACAATCAAGGACAAGTTTCCAATTCTTGTTGTCGATGAGCTTCTTAATGAGCTTCATGGTGCTCATTTTTTCTCCAAGTTGGATCTTCGTTCTGGGTATCACCAAATTTAGGTTCATGAAGATGATATCCCTAAAACGAATTTCCACACGCATGATGGACACTATGAGCTTTTGGTAATTCCCTTTGGCCACACTAACGCTCCTTCCACATTCCATAAATTGATGAATAAAATATTCCGGCACTACCTATGGAACTTCATTATGGTATTCTTTGATGATATCCTCATATATAGTAAGACATGGGATGCGCATCTCCAAGATCTAGATCTTGTACTGCAACATTTATGTGATCATCATCTCCGTGCCAAATAATCTAAATGTATTTTTGGGTAGGAGAAATTAGGGTATCTTGGGCATATTGTTTCAACACAAGGGGTTCGAGTGGATCTTGTCAAAATAAATGCCATGAAAAATTGGTCGTATCCTCAGACACTCTAGAGCCTTCGTGGTTTTTTGGGACTGAATGGATACTACCACAAGTATTTCAATTATCACAAGAATATTGTATCTCCATTAACAACTCTATTTAAAAGTGATGTTTTTACATGGACACATGTTTTTGAGTGTGCATTTGACAAACTGAAACAAGCTAAGTGTACCACACTTGTTATGCCTGATTTTTCCAAACCCTTCCCTATTAAGAGTGATGCTCACAACAATGGAATTGGTGTTGTTCTCCTTCAAGATGAACATCCCATTTTGTTCACCAACAAATTCCTTTTTGTTAATAATTTATCCACCTCTACATATGAGAAGGAAATGATGTCTATTTTGCATGCAGTTAGAAGTGGCGACCATACCTATTAGGGAATCATTTTTGTATTAATACTGATCACCAGAGTTTGAAATATTTCTTGGAACAACGGGTCACATCCCCAACACAACAGAAATGGGTTAGAAAACTCATGGGTTATGACTATGAGATCACTTACAAGAAGGGTAAGGATAAGCTTTTGGAATATTCTCTTTCTTGCACATTTGATGACCACATTTCTCTTCCAACTATTTCTATGCCTATTCCAAATTGGTTTCAATCTGTTCAGGAAGGCTACATCAATGACTCTTCATTATCTGAAATCATCTAACGATTGGAAAATAACCCTTCTTTTTTACTACATTAATTTTGGAATGGTTTTTCTCTAAGATACAAGGTTCGTCTAGTGCTTCCCCATAGCACAGATCTTCAACAAGTTGTCTTCTTTGAAATCCATGCTTCTCCATCGACAGGGCACTCTAGGTTCCTCAAAACGTATGAGAGGGCATGCCGTAAATTATTTTGGAAGGGAATGAAAAGATAAATTCAACAAATGGTGGCCGAATGTGATACCTTCCAGCACTACAATGGTGAAACGACACTCCTTCTGGGACTGCTTGAACCCTTTCCCATCCCTACACGGATTTAGAAATATATTTCGATGGATTTCATTCAATAGCTCCCTAAATTTGGAGGGAAGACAATGATATTGGTTGTGGTTGATCACCTCTCCAAATATAGTCATTTTTGTGCCCTTGTCCATACATATATCGCCTCCTTAGTCACACAAATTTTCATGGACCATATCTTTCATCTTCATGGAATCCTTTCTTCCATTGTCTTAGATTGCGGTGCAACTTTCACAAGTCATTTTTGGACATAACTATTTCACCACACTGGCACCAAAATGAAGATGAGTTCAAGGTATCACCCACAAACATATGGTTGGATTGAAGTTATCAACAATTTTTTGGAAATTTATCTCCGTTGCTTCACCTCTAAACAACAACATCAGTGGGAAAAGTGGCTCACTCTCGCTGAATGGTGGTACGATATCTCCTATCACATTGCATCTAAGATGGCTCCATATGAAGCAATCTATGGTCAGGAACCACCGGTGCTCCTTCCATACAACCCCATCACTTCTCCAGTTCAGGAAGTTGACACAGGTCTCCGAAATCAAGATTATCTTCTTCACATTTTACAGGACAATCTTCACATGACAATAAACCAAATGAAACAACAAGACGATCAACACCATTTTGATCTCATTTTCCAAGTCGGTGATATTTTTTTTCTTCGTCTACAACCTTACAAGCAATCCTCCCTGAAACTAAAATGGCATCATAAGTTTCTTCAGAAGATTGGGTTCGTTGCTTACAAATTGGAACGTCCTACTTCTTCTCGCGTTCACCTAGAATTTCATGTCTCTTGTCTTAAGAAAGTTATTGGCACCAACATGAGAGCACAAACTGTTTTACCATAATTGGAAATGAAGGATCCATCATTTTCTATCCAGAGTCCATCCTCAATAGGCACACTCATCAACTTTTCTCTTGATCCATCGCAAAGGTATTAATTCAGTGGCACGACATGCAACCCAAGGATGCTACATGGGAACCACTCCTTCAAATTCAACAACAATTTCCACATCTAAAGCTTTGAGGACAAATATTTTCTAAGAGGAAGGGGATGTTAGGAACCCGTGCAGTCAACCCTTCTCTTTACTTTATTAGTATATTGTTGTTGAACGCATATGCTTTGTAAGTCATCCCATGAGTATATTGTATTATCTCACATTCATGGGTAATAATAGTTGTTTAGATTAGACTTAGTATATAAGTGTGTGTTGATGCCAATGAAGGCATCCACAAGTTATTTGTATTGAGCTTGCTCAAAGGAGGTTTCTCCCTTGAAGTGGCCCGCAATCAATAAATTCTTTTTGTGTTATGCTATTTCCGTTATATCATATTTTCATTATTTATTGCAGGAGGTTTCTCTCATAATTCATGGATTTTGGAAAAAATAATATAAGAAAACTGACCTCATATTGAAAGGGATCGAGAATATTATGTGTTAGAATATAATCCGCTGGGATTATATATTGTAAATAAATAAATAAATAGCTATGTAGGAAGCTGAACAGTTACATAGGAAGGTGAAAAGGTTAATGAAGCTCAACCATCACATGTAATATATAAATGTATGCATTAGCCATGAATAGAATCGAATAGGGAGTTATTACCTATCAGTGGTATCAGAGCTTGGATGCCTGCCGTAACTCTTGCTTGGCTGCATTTCAGTCCTAGCATTCTACCTGCTCTGTCATTCTACCATTTGCATGCATTCGAACTTTTCTCCTGCCAGCCTGCGTGCATTCATTTGGGAGTTATTCCTACCTGCCTGTGCAATTCGCCCTTTGCTTGCACAGTCCTATAGTTCTACATGCATATGAATTGTGCAACGAGTCTACCATATTCCTTTCAGCCTGAGTGACAGTTCATGCGTAGGCCAAGAGATTGTAACTTGTCTCTCTCCCATAGACCAAGACTCTCCGTCCTTTTTTGTTGTGTATTGTTGTTGCAACGTTTACCCATTCTCCATTTCACATGCTATTTTCCCACTCCATTCATTACCGCAGACTGCTCGTCTGCTATTTATCTCCGGAACCGCAATATTAAGGCCCTTGCTACTGCGGCACTCGTTCAGGCTATCTGCGAGGCACAGGAGCCCCGGACTTTGCAAGATATTTCTGCAGCAGATGCATACTTCCTTGAAGAGTTGAGGGCGTTGAATTGTGTGGAGGTAATACACTTTATTCAGTATTGAAATTGGTCATTGGAAATACAAAAACCCTAGTTTTTTCCCGTGAAGTGCATAAACCCTAATCCCGTGAGAAGTCTGGTGATTAATTTTAAAATTCCGCATGAGTAACGACTGCTTTTTCGTGATGAAAGTATGATTGTATGAGCCCGCGGTCCTCTAGACTACTCTACGACCCTCTTTGCATTGTGGTATATTTCCTCCATTTGTTGCTGAGCAAAGTCCTTCTCCTACAAATTGGTGTACACGACCTCCGGCATCAAATATCATTTTCAAGCCAACGTCAATCACATTGGTATCACATCATCCAGTTCCAGGATATTATATATTCTTTGTTATTTTGATTTCATAACAAGTTTGGAAACAAAACTTGCAAGCAAAGGAAGGACGATATCCATGTTTCAGGTTCGCGTGTGTTCTTCGTCGTCCCAAGACTGAGAGATATACATGCTGCTTTGATGTTGTTACGGCCAACTAGTGTTGATCCTCGATATGATACTGGCCTCTTGTGCCTGTCAATACAATAATCATTGCGAAAGTTGATGTACAATCCCAGACGGGACTGATGTGCCATGAGAAGGATTTGTGAGCACTGGTGCTGTCGAGAGCTGAAGCTGCATCTCTCTTTATCCCCATCTCAGAGTAGCTATGAACATGAATGGGAACGAGAGGAAACACTTTGAAATTAGAGTCCATTTGTTATCTGAATGATGGCATGATTGCACCCGAACACCGTGCGTGAGCTGTGTTCTTCCAATATTAGGAGCTATTGTGCGTGGAGCTTCCTTGAAGACTGTTGCTGGTTGATTGTTGTGCATGAAGACTGTGTATCATTGCAATTCTGCCTGTGTTGAAGACTGCCTGGTGCTACGTTGAAGACTGCTGAAGACTGCGTTGAAGTATGCGTGGTATAAAACCTGTCTTTTATCTTGTATGCTGCGTTTGTGCTGAAGAATAATGTATGCTGTGACTGATATATGCTGACTGATATATTGAAGAATAATGTATGCTGACATACATTGAAGACTCTTGTGGAAGCTATATTTTGTTATGTTGGTGTTGATTGCTCGTGCAATTGGGAATATTGCCACTGAGCAATTTTTCTGCTGCTGCAAGTTCTTGAAGCTGCCTGCGTGGAGTCTTTTTGGGTGTGTTGACCAGATAACTCATTTCTCTGGGTGCTGCTACAAGTCTGTTCCAAGATAATGTATTGAGGTATTATTGTAATTTTTCATAAGAAGATTTGAATTGTCCATGTAATCAACACTCTAAAGTAAATTACATGGAGATGCGTTGAAAGCATTTTAATCCTGTGTTTCTTTGAGAGCTGTGCCTCTCCCTCACCATCACCAGTGGTGAATTATTTGCTTATGAACTTATTGACACCATATTTTCTCTGTAAATGAACTTATTGTAAATCACCTTGGTAGAGACGGTAGACCTGCAAGGTTATTATTTTTCTATTTCTCTTTGTCATTATTGTAAATTACACTAACAGTTGCAAACGATGCAATCTATAGCATCTGTAGTTGGTGTCACTCTCTCTGGCAAAGAGAGAGGCAGAGGAAGAATAAAATTCAGAGGCAGAGGGGGCAGAAACAACTTCAACAAAAGATCAGAGTTGCAGTGCAAGCGTTGTGGAAAAACTGGGCACACATCAGATCAGTGTTGGGCTTCATGGGACTCCATCAAAGACAAGCATAACTAGAAGAACGATGATAATAAAAACCAAGATGCTAGTAAATCTTCTGATTCTGCTCATTGTATTGTTGCACATTGCAATCTTGGAATTAATGAAATGACTTCACTTTCATCTTACAAATATTGTTGGCTGCTTGATACTGGTGCAACATCACACATGACATTTAGAAAAGACTGTTTTGAAGAACTTAATGAAACAATAGATGGCATAGTTTACTTTGCAGATAAGTCAAGTCTTAAACCAAAGGGAATGGGCACCATTCGACTGAAGATGCCTGGATTCCCTGATTTCTTGTTGAAGAATGTTCTTTATCTTCCAGAGTTGCAGAGAAGCCTGCTGTCCTTGGTGGAGATTCGATAGCAAGGCCATTCCATCCACATGTTTGATGGAATCGTAGAAATAAGAAAGTCCTTTGACAACCAAGTCATCATGACTGGATACGAAGATGGGAAGCTGCTGAAGTTAAAGGGTTCATCTGCAAGAGTTCAAAACTATGCCTACCTCTCTCAGCATGGAGAAGGTAATTTGTCATCTAGTTCATTGTGGCATGCAAGATTTGGTCATCTAAATTATAACAGTCTTCGTTTGTTGAGAAAGAATGGTGTATTTGGTTTTCCCACCATTCCCAAAGAGAAGGATAAATGTGATGCATGTATATTAGGGAAACATAGTAAGCTTCCATTCCATGAATCTAATTTCAGAGCAAGTAGGAAATTAGAATTAGTGCATTCTGATTTATGTGGCCCAATGCCAACACCTTCAGCAAATGGGAATAAGTATTTTATGACATTTGTTGATTACTACTCAAGAATGTGCTGGATTTACTGTTTAAAGACAAAATCAGAAGCATTTCAAACATTCAAAGACTTTCATGCATTGATAGAAAAACAAGCACAATAAAAAATTGGTACAATTCATACTGATAATGGGAAAGAATACACTTCAAATGCTTTTGAAGATTATCTTCGCCAACATGGAATTGCACATCAGACTACAGTTCCCTACAATCCTCAACAAAACGGTTTAGCAGAAAGAATGAATAGAACCATAATGAATATGGTTCGCTCAATGATGTTTTTCAAGAATGTAAAACTAATGTTTTGGGGTGATGAAATAAAATATGCAGCCTATTTGAGAAATAGAAGTCCCTCAAATGCTCTTGATAACAAGACTCCACATGAAATGTGGTTTGGCCATCTCCCTTCAATCATGCATCTCAGAGTTTTTGGTTCTACCTGTTATGCCTTGATTCCAAAGGAGCAAAGAAACAAGCTTGGTGCTCGAAGCAGAAAATGCATTTTCCTGGGGTACGAAGAATACTCCAAGGCATACCGTCTATATGATGAGGTAAACAAGAGGTTTGTTATTTCCAGAGATGTCATTGTTCTTGAAACTAATAAAAATGACCAGTCCATTGAGAGACAACTTGAAAATGAATATGAAATTCCAAAGACATATTATGAAAATGAATATGAAATTCCAAACCTTGAAGGGGGGATTCCTATTCTGGATCAACCTTTGGAATTTCCATATGAAGCACCAACTCCCCCGCATGAAGAAGTTCCTGCTACTTCACCTGATCAAGAGGTTCAACTGGATGATGTGATTGAGAGAATTGAAAGAATCTCAATCAATGATGAAGCACCACCAGCTGATGAACCAGGACCATCACGAAAGATTCCTAAATGGGCCACAAAGACACTTGAAAGTGTCCATCCGGATGAAGTTGGAAAGACGGGAATGAGAAGTTCGAAAAGACATGAAGATGGAGGAGGAGCAGATAATTCAGGTGATGACATGGATGTATCATTTGATTGTGAATTCAATTTATCTGCTAACTTTGAACCAAATTCCATTGAA
>LPNX010730212.1:41607-69089 GCA_001517045.1 Pseudotsuga menziesii | reverse complement strand
TCTTATGTTGTTGGCATACTTTCAAGGTTCATGCATAAACCTTCTGAAGGACACTGGTCAGCTGCAAAAAGAGTTCTAAGATACTTGAAGGGGACTCAAGACTCAAGTACTCTAAAGTGGATGAATTCAAACTTATTGGGTACTCAGACTCAGATTTTGATGGCGATAAGGAGACAGGAGTATCAACTTCTGGATACACTATGAGCCTTGGATCAGCAGCTGTCTCATGGAGATCACGCAAACAGTCAGTTCCAACAGATTCAACAACAGAAGCAGAATATGTGGTTGCAGCTGAAGCAACGAAAGAAATAGTATGGCTCAGGAAGATACTTGAAGATTTGCAAGAAAAACAAGAAAACTCCACTCCATTGTTGGTCGACAATACTTTTGCAATCAAACTGGCTAAGAATCCTAGATTCCGTGATCGAACCAAACACATCAACACAAAGTATCATTTGATTCGACATCATGTAGAGGCCAAGACAGTCCATATTCGACATTGTTCCACAAATGATCAAGTTGCAGACATCTTCACCAAAGCACTTGGACGAGAAAAGTTTGAAAGATTCAGAAACATGCTCAGACTTACGAACACCCCTTCGGATTAAGAGGGGGATTTTTAGAATATAATCCGCTGGGATTATATATTGTAAATAAATAAATAGATAGTTATGTAGGAAGCTGAACAGTTACATAGGAAGGTGAAAAGGTTGATGAAGCTCAACCATCACATGTAATATATAAATGTATGCATTAGCCATGAATAGAATCGAATCGAGAGTTATTACCTATCATTATGCGATGCAACAATTCACATATTCTCTTACAAAAATAAAGGGGACCATGAAGGGGTGGAAGATAAGACACAAGGATAAATTACAATCATATTTGAAAGAGACAAAAAATTCAATTGGAGTTTTGTATGAAGGAAATTCAGTTGGAGTCTTTACGAATGAAGAGATGGACTCTTTAAAATTGTTAGAGGGTATTAAAAAGGAATTGTCAAAAAGAAGAAATCGCCTAGACGTTGAAGAGGTGGGCGATGTGGTTAAAATAAGTTCATGGAAACACAAAGTTCTATCAAGCTTATTGTAATGATCATAAATACCATAATACTATTTGTGAAATAAAGACCACGAATAGAGAGGTGGCTATATCCTTTAAGGTTACAACAAAGGACGATCGAAACCATTTTGAATCCTTATTCAAGAAGGAGGGTTGTCTTAAAGAAGATATCATGTCCTTCACGAGTTTGGTTCTATGTATGCTCAATGAAGAACATAATGAGCAATTGCAAGAGGATATCACAATTGAATAAATAGAAACAACATTACACCCCTTTAAAATAATGAAGAGTTCAAGACCATATGGATTATCAATAGAATTTTACCAGGATTTATTTTGAATTATTGAAGGAAGATTTTTTATTTGTATTTAAGGAATCTAAGTCATTTGGGAAATTTTTGGGAGATTTAAACTCAACATTCATCACCGTTATTTCGAGGAAGCTGAATGTGGATTCCTTTGGGGACTTCAAACATATTTATTTATGCAATTTATTTTATAAATTTATTTTGAAGCTTATTGCTAATAGTTTGAAAGGTATTTTGTCAGGGGTTATATCTGAGGAATAATTCAGTTTCTTGTACCATCACCATATACATGATGCGGTGGTTATTGCATAAGAAGGAATTTATTTGATAAAGATGAAGAAGAAACAAGATGTTGTTCTAAAGATAGATTTAGCAAACACATATGATAAAGTTAGATGGATGCATGTATGACTTATCTTAATCTAGGTGGGGGTGAATATTAGGAAAATCAATTGATTATGGGTTGCATGTATAATTCAACGTCCTTCATGGTTTTAATCAATGGGGCAGCTTCAAATTTATTCAGAGCATCACACAAACTTAGACAAGGGTGCACTTTATCTCCTTTTCTTTTTCTCCTAGTTGCAGAGGGTCTCAACTTGATGATAAGAGAGGAAAAGAGGAACGGGGAATTGAAAGGAGTAAGAATCTCAGTGATAGTGGTGATCATGCACCTTTTGTTTGTTAACGCCATATTTATCTTCGACTACGTGGAAGAACATGAGTTTGAAAATATTTAAGAGATTTTGCAACTGTATTGCAGTGCAACTAGTATGGATATCAATTCGTCAAAGTCATCTATTTATACAAATATCTTATTAGAGGACATGCCTAATTAGATAAGATACTCGCTTGCACTCTCAATCATAAATTTGGATCAAGGTTTGAAATATATTGAATTCATTTTGAAACCAAATAATTATGTTTTTGAGGACGAGATCTGGATGTATAGAAAGATAGAAGCAATAATTGTTGTTTGGGTCAATAGATGGCTCTCTATGGGAGGTAGATTGGTGTTTATAAAGTAAGTACTAGAAAGTATTCTAATATATTGGGTATCCATAGCCAAGGTTCCCAAAGGAATTCTTACTAAAATTAGAAATAGATGTTTCAATTATTTGTGGACTAGGAAAAGGATAGTGGAGGGTATATTGTTGGTGAAATGGTAGTTGGTGGAAACCGATAAAAGTTTTGGGGATGGGGTCTTAAAAACATATACCAATTCAATAAGGATATGACAACTAAATTTGTTTGGTGCCTAATAAATAATGAGATGTTGTGGGGAAAAGTCATAAAGACAAAATACTTGAAAGGTATATTTTGGATGATTTGATTAGGTATGGCAAGAAACACTCGAAAGATGGTTCTATTGTATGGAAAAATCGTATTCATACTTTTATGTTGGTTGGGTATTGGCTCGCTTAGAAGATAGGGGATGTTAGGATATTGTGAGTTGGTAAATACCCATGGATAGGGGTAGATGAGCCTTTTATTATTTCTGAGGGGTTGGAAGATGAGTTGCATGATAAAGGATATTTTGTCCTAGGAGATTTGGGTAAGTTCTCAGAGCTTGCAATCTATTTTCAATTATGGAAATCTACGAAAGACGTTGGGTTGGTTGTAAATGCAACATTTGAATGGGAGATTTACATAAACAATTTTCTTCATGTTCTATTAAGTTGACGAATTAGGAGGATAGTTTGTTTTGATCTAAGAATAAAGCAACTGGAGTGTTAACTACAAAAATGGCCTGTGTTGTGATGACAAAAGAATATTTTACCATAGAAAAAATGTGGTGGTGGTTTTATGTTTGGAAGATTCCCAGTCCTTGAAAGGATAAGATTAAATTATGGTTAGATTTGGCTAAAAAAATATTGACATGGGATAATAGGATCAAGTAGGGATGGTGTGGTCCAAGTTGGTGTAGTCTTTATTGACAAGATTCATAATCGATATACGACTTGTTTTTGTCGTGTGTTGTTACATAGATATTTGGAAGGTGATATAAAGCTTCTTCAAACCAAAAACACATTGGTCGACTGACCCTTTAGAATCATGTGTAAAAGAGGGGTTGACATACGAGATGGTTAGAGAATACAGAGCTATTCCAAACATTATGGTGTAATGAATATGGTGGGTTAATAACCAAAGATATTTCAGAACACATTCATTATGATGGAGACGATGGCTCTTAAAGTTATTATGGTAATAAGGGATTATAAGATTGATATTAAATTTAGAGGTTGTAAATATCTAGTTATGTCGTGTTTAGATTATCAAATTCCTTGGGGTTATTTCTATGGAGCAAGCCAGGGCCATTCTTTGATAGGAGGTGTAGGTGCAATTTTGTACATGAACTCTTCACATTTCTTTCAAACAAATTATGTAGTTAGAAGAAGATCAAAATGAAATGCGAATTATGTGCATTCTAGATCCCGTTGAAAAGTGTGGTTCAAAAAGGATGCATGAAACTATAGGTCATGGGTGACTCTAAAGTAGTCATTGATTGGCCAAAAACAAGTGCAAAATTGAAATCATCCTTTTTAGGCTAATTCTAGATTTGAAAGAGGAATAAGTAAATGCATTTAAATGGATATCTTTTTCACATATATATAGGGAATACAATGAGGAGGCTGATATTTTATCCAAACAGTCTTTAGAATTGAATGTGAGTACCCTTATGGAGTATGAGTTTAGTGATGGGTATCTCCAAGAGGAAATATCAATTTTACTTCTTAATGTCTTCTATGTCTTTGGTTATGGCTCTGGTTTGTTGTGTTACAACTTCCTTTGATAGCTGAGATTCGTAGACGGTTTTTGAAGTAACTATTTGTAATGGTTTAAAATAATAATATTTTAAAGCTGAAACATGAGGTTATGTTTTGTTTTTGAAGGTAGTTTTGGTTGTGTTGAAGACTGAGGTGAAGGAATCTCTAATCTAAATGATGTTTATTCCATTTTATAAATGAATATAAGTATTTTTTCCTAAATTTTTTATTAGGAAAAAATATAAATATAAAATAATAAATAAAACAACCAAAATCTAAATCAAAATGTATACACTTAAATATTAAATAAAATTATTCTACTAAACAACTACATTAAATTTAAACACATATATACTAGAATATACATATACATATAGATAAATATACATACATACATACATACATACATACATACATACATACATACATACATACATACATACATACATATATATATATATATATATATATATATATAGAGAGAGAGAGAGAGAGAGAGAGAGAGAGAGAGAGAGAGAGAGAGAGAGAGAGATGATAAACCTATCCAAAACCAATGAAATTTAATGAAATCAAACCAAAAATAAATAAATAAATTGCTTATTATTATTATTATTAATTTTATTTTATAATATAATAAATTGCAAACTAAACTTAACACACTTAAGATAAAAAAACACTAATATAAATACATAATAGTTAATACACCTATCAAAAACCAACTAAATCTAACAAAAAATATAAAGCCTATCTACTAACACTTAGTGCTTATCTATTAAGCTAAATTTGTAATATGGGTAGGCACATTTTAAGGCCATTCTTTTGATTTACTTTTTTTTCAAGAAGAAAAAGGGTAGTTCCTTGATATTCCTAAGAATCAGAGGTAAAAATTATATAAATATGATACAGAGTATCATATACTTTTGTCATATACAAAGGACCCCATCCAAGTCTAGAAATTAACCTACATCCCATCATCAATGGGTGTTCAAAAACAAAATCTCACTCCAGCACCAAAAACATTCCAAATAGTCCAAAGAAACACATAAAGAGCCCCTAAGGCTTATCCAAGGAAGCACCTAGGGGGTAAAGAGAAAATCCACCAAAGCTAAGGCATATTTATGCCATGAAAAAAAAATAACGCTCATCAAAACAAAGTCAAAAGGCTAAAAAAACTCGAAACTTTACTAAGAAAGATGAGTAAGCCGCAACAAGTATATTGATACACATTCCTTAAAAGAATAGGATGGTATCTCTCCCAGTAGACTCTCAATCCAACGTTTCAACATAGGAGAGTTTTCCCATCTCAAGAGAAAGTGCTTCCTAGGATAAAATATCAGCACTCATATTGTGCTCCTTGTAAATGTGCTGAAAGTTTATAGAGAGGAAAGAAGATTTTACCTCAATTATGCGATCACACTAGTGTTCCAGTTCCACAACATCTAGACATGCCAATGAGTTTTCCGAATTGATGATAACTTGAGAGTCCCCACAGACAGAGAGGGAAGGTAGGCCTATAGAAACCACAAATACCAATAGTGACCAAAGAGCCATCAACTCTGCCCTGGTATTTGTGTTGACACCATAGCCCAGCTGGACATTAAAGTAATGAGAGGATCAAATATGGAGTATAAATCCTGCACCTCCAATATTTGAAGCTGCTACACCATTGAAGAAACCAGAGATATCAGGCGCTGATCCAACATCACAAGGAAATTTTTTTCCCACAACAAGAAAAGTATTAAATAGATCCAAAATCTCATGACAAACAGTTCCCACCCTTGGAACATGATCATAAAAAATGCAATGATTGCAGGTGTTCCAAATACTCTAGATATAAAAAAAGGGAAGATACGGGAGGCTATGAATGTTCACAGTTCAGGGATTAATATATTCCAATTATTTTTGAGAAAGGAGGATTTTTCCATGCTTATACTCATCCTTGACGCCGAGCAGAAAAGATCCAAAACAACTTTATATGCTTCCATTCCTCAAGGGTTCCCCTGCCAAAAAGTATAACATCATCCACAAAGAGTAAGTGGGTTAATCAAAGGGTGGATGAAAGATTAATACAACTAATATTTCCAACATTCATAGCATCCCCAATGAATCGACTGAGTCCTTCAATTACCAACATGAAGAGGAGAGGTGAGAAGGGGCACCCCTGTCTGATGCCCCCTGAAGCATTAAAAAACCCAAAAGGTGAGCCATTAATCAATATCAAAACATTTGTTGAAGATACACATCCCATAATCCAGTTTGCTTCCGCCAAAGGCTTCCCAATCTAAAGGATGATAAGGCGCAGCAAAGTCCAGTTAACTCGATAAAATGTTTTGATGAGGTCAAGCTTAAGGACCAAGGGTTCCATTTTTTTGTTTTTATAGTATGTAGTATTTCCTGAGTAATTTGAATAGGTTCCTGAATGTGCATGTTCTTCAGGAAGACAAATTGCTCAATTGAAATGACCCTTGAAAGTATAGGATTAAGTTTGTTAGAGATGATTTTTATGATGAGTTTATAAATCATGTTGCAAAGGGAAATGGGATAGAAATACACAAAAGTTTTTGGATTATCACATTTGCAAATGAGGGTAAGAAAAGTAGAGTTTAAAGCTCTTTTAGCCTTCCCTTCTCTCCGGAATTGCTCGACAGCCTTCAAAAGATCATGTTTTACCAAATCAAAGAAAAAAATAAAAAATTCCACAGACCAACCATCACGTCCTGGAGTCCTATCCTTCTTGAAACTCTTCAGAGCAGATTCAATTTCATGCATCATAACCTCAACATCCATACAGTTTGAGTCATCAGTGGAAAGAAAACATGGAAAGTGCTTGATAACCTGTAATTGATTTGAAATGATTGCTTTAACATCATCCATAAAAAGAGAGGAGAAAATTTCTTCCCCCAAGTTCTTGAGATGATCCAGATTGCAAACACGATTTATAGTACCAGTAGAGAGTTCCCAAATAGTGTTTTGGTTTCGTCTTGCTGAGGAAAAACTATGGAAAAATTTAGTATTAGCATCACCCTGATATATCCAAAGGGCCCGACTCTTGTGTATCCACGTAAGTACCTCATGAGCCAATAATTTTTCTCTTTGACACTTAATGGAGACCATTTTTTGTGCTTTAGTTTCTGAGAGGATACTCGAAGGAAACAAAGAGTAGAGTTGGTGTAGCTCTAAATCATTATGGTGTTTTACTAATTGGATCTTTTTCCATTCTTTCACTTCACCTTTGAGTCTTTTCATTTTCAAAACCAAGCTGGTCATATCATCACTGTCAGACTGTGATAACTTAGAGGACCATGAAGAAAAAACCAACTGTGAAAATATTCCACCTGTAGCCACGCCATGTTAAACTTGAAGGGGTATTTCCTCTTATAAGCTAATTCGTCCCATTCCAGACACACTAGAAAGTGATTTGAGATCACCGAGTGGTGTACCCAGGACCGATAATGAGAGAAGAGAGGCACCAAATAATCTGATACAAGAAATCTGTCAAGTCTCCTACTAATGCCCCTATCCCCAGATCTACCATTTCTCCAAGTTGGGCCAATACATGCCGGAGCTAAGTGAGCCATATTGGTGCGGTCCAACAACTAAGAAAAATAAGTGCTAAGTGGATCAATAAGGGAATTCTGGCCCCAAATATCTGCATCCGAGAGAGTAAATTTAAGATCTCTATCAATAATCAAGTTTGAGTGATTAAATATACCCTCATTCTTAACAACATCCCAAAATAGAGTCCTATTATGATAGGGACCATATCATTTGATACAAGAGAGTTCCAAGGGTTTATTCCTAAAAAAAACCTTTACCAAAATATCAGTTTGGAAGACAAAAGCTTTACAACACACTACAACAAAATCCCATGCCGTGAGAAGACCCCTCTGAGGGGCCAAGAGAGTCGGTGGCACAAAAATCCCAACCAGGTTGGATTTTTGAAAAAGAGAGGAGGTCTTGAGTGTAATGTCCCCTTTTAGGAATTTTTATCAAAATGACCAATTCTTCAATTCTTTCACAATGTACTCAAATTCATCTTCTTACAAGTCTAGTTATATGGATTCAATTGATTCCAAAATTCCTCCAATTGATTTCAAACTTGGTGAGGAAGGTCCTGAGGGGTGATGGGACATATTATCATATCTATAATACATATAATCAAGTGATATACCCAACCATGGTCTACAATTTTCAAGGGAAGAATTTTCGGGACAAGCCTAGTCAATTTGGGAGGTGGAAATCCCCCCTGGGTCCTGGAACAAATCTCTTCACAACACTGTACAAACTTCACTAATGGTGGGAATGATACTTGGATATGTTATTAGAAATTAATTAAATTATATTTGAAGCATCATATTTGGTTTTGGGGTCGAATAGGTAACCAAGAGAACTCCATGAATTTACTAGTAGTTTTGAGGTTCCAACCCCCAATGGTAGATGTCTCCAAATAGCTCCAAATGATCTCTAATTGTACCAAAAGGTGTATGAGTGATATAATAACTTAATTATGATGTTGAGGGATGTATTATGGCCTTATAGTTACTTCTGAAATTCTATATCAAATTATGAATAAGATAGATGCTTTAACTAGCAATTTTGGGCTCAAATCCCCCCCGGGGTGAATGATAGAAATGGCTTCCCAAGTGTGCTGAAACCCACTTGAATTATAAAATTGAAGCAGGGGATATGTAGAATAAATTATTAGAGACTAATATACATAAACACTCGACCTTCCATGGCTGTTATCACTTCCTTCAATCAGATATAAAAAAAACTAGTTTTGGACCCTTGGGGAAACGAGATGTAGTTTGCTCCAAATGATATGAAATTCGTCCCAATGGACAAAAATTCTCAGTTACTGAACATGAAACCCATAGTATACATTATTTACAGTTAATTCACTCATAAATCATCAATGGTGCACACATATATTCGATTCCCTCGAGATTGCAAGAGTTTACAACAAGGTATTGGGGAAATGGCATTGTTTCTTCAATATTGGACAATAATACATGAGATATCTTGAAATTTAGACCTGAGATATTTCTGAACTTGAAATACAGAGAATTTACAGCAGAATACAAAATACTGGAGCAAGATAAGCTCCCTCAAAGAGATGAATAGCTCACCAAGTGCGCCTCACTCCATAGAGATAAAATATGGTGAGAAAAGTTGAGATGAATGGAAGAACAAGCTGATATTTAGATGTCCATGAGATTCCTATAGCTTTCAAATGTAACTTATGCCTCCATTTAATCTCCTTGAAAAACTTGAGTGGCCTCTCCAAATCACCAATTAGGACGGGAATCTTTCACACTCAAAATTGGCTTAAGGCAAGGAACTAGTCATCCACTAGCTCTCTCTTCACAAACCCAAATTCATCAAATGATCAAAAATATTCTTCTCATGGAGGATCCCTGTATTTTATAAACATTATTGGTCTTCTAAGGTTCCAAATCCATCCATAAAACAAATCCAATTCGAATTGGTGTGGTTGCTCATGATATACCATGTGGCCTCTCTCTTCACCTTCCCTCTTCTCCCAAATTAGAGTAGGAGCCTCTTGGCCTTATCCAACTCCCAAATTCGACCTCTAAGATCCTCTATTAAGGCCTGACATGTCAGTATGTCAGCCTTCATATCTGAATTTTTTCATAACTGTCATAGAATCTCCATCATTGGTGTCATAGATGTCATAAATGTAAGGGGAATCTAGCCAAGTGTCCATGAAACTCCCATTTGGCTCTTCCTCTCCCATGTAAGTTACAATTCATCCCAAATTCGACCTATGAAATATATGGACAAGTATATTAACCTTATAATCCATCCAAAAACATTAGGCTTCCCATGTATTTAAGATTGCAAGAGGAGGATGCCATGTGGCAGCAATTTTCTAGCTTGTGTGGGCACCATAGTCTCCATGTGTCTCCATGCTGCATCCCCACTTCAATTTTCTCTTGTATTTATTTAATAAGCTACATTATTAAATATTTATCCTCTTCTAATTTCTAAACATCATTTATTATCCCCCTTATTCCAAATCTCAAAGCTTCCACCCCCAACCTAGGAAACTAGTGATTTTCCTCCTTGGAAATTATTTGACTTTTAACATCCATTTGACAACTTTCATGAATATGGAAAATGTGATTTGGCCATTGCGACCCAAAGCAAAATTTGGGACATTACACTGAGTGTGTTCACACATAGTTTCCTTGAAAAATATCATATCAGGATTGATATCATAGAGTAAATAGTAGGGGACTTTGGCCTTGGTAAGTCCTCTAAAACCACGAATATTAAGAGAGAGAAGTTTCATTAAGAACCCGTACCCGAGGAAGACTCTGCTCTAAGTACCCCAAGAGATGAAAGTTGGCTGGGAGAATGGCAGGATCTAGCCACCTATTTTATTTTGGCAGAAATGGGAGTGATATGATGGTCCCCAGGGTTCCCCGGTTGCTTAGCATGCTTAGCTTTTCGGGATCTCCTTATGGTCACATTTTCATGTTTGATCGAGTCAAGAGGTAAGGTGGACGATGTGATGGGGGATTTTTCAAAGAAAATAGAGAGCGGATTTAAGATAGATGGGTCATAGAAAGACAACTCTTCACGAGGACTATCAGGAGGGAGGAAAACATTTGACAAGGGTAAGGAAGGAGTCCCATCAAGGGGAGGGAAATCAACCTTGGAGAAAAAAGAGGGGATAGGAAAAGAATGTTCTAGTGGGGGGGTGGTCGAATCCAAATCCAAAATATTCTCAGTAAGTACTAGGTTTGAAACCCTAACATGATTTTTATCATCCCCTCCCAAGTTAACATGACCCAAAACAGGGTCAACAACCATGGGTAATGGAGACACCAGATGGATGCAACACGCAATCTTCCCAATATCAACACTATAATCTAACTCACCTTTGGTAAGATCATCACAATTTGAAGGAGATACAGAGCTATACATACCTTTTGGTAGCGAAGAAGAGAGAGTTACAGGCCTGGAACAGAGGGGTCGTGAGCATCCAGTCGACCATGGTCGCATCATCCGACACTCGAGGAGACCTGTGTAACAACAATAGACAACAACGCCTGAGATGTCCATTCTCGTGACAAAAGTGACATCGAAAAGGCAGTTTAAGATATTCCAGTCGTTGAACAAGTATGTGGTCATTGCAATTTATATCAATATCGGGTGGCAATCCTGCATTAACATCCATTTCAAGCAAGACCCTCGCCGAACGTTTATCAAAGGAGAAAATTTTCCTCCACAGCCACAAATCAGCTCAATGAGTTCGCAATGCCCACTAGGACCTCCTTACTCTAGAGTAGAAGGGGTAATGCAGGGAGCAATACCCAAAGGTGTCAGATAACCGCCTTTTCTCGGACAGGGTCGAATCCTGTGTGCCAGGGAGTAAGGATCAGTGAGCTGTTACCCAAAGGCCAAAGAGAATTGAGTATGAGAGTGTCATCATTTCCATTAAGGAAGAGAAAGAAAAACCAACCATTTGAGAGCTTGTTGATAATCGGGACGTAGTCAAGCAATGGTTTCCAGTGTTGGGTTACCCAGGATACCCACTCTTCTCTCTCCAGTTTACAATATTCCAGACGACCGACTAGTGCGTGACTGCACAACATTTCCACTTTGTCCATATAGACATCTCGACCTAACACATAACATTGCTTGGATTCTATGGCTTTAAAGGCCTTGGTCTTCCTCCGAGCCCTGAAATGTGAGTCAGGGTTTCCAATAGATCCTAAAACCTTATTAGGAGCCAAAGCCGCAACCATTAGTGTTCGACCAAAAAACCGACAGTTAGACATAATGAATCCACCTGGAACAAAAAACGAAGTAAAAGAAACCGACAAACTCCGACACTCATGGTGCCGAGAAAATCCCGAAGATAAGGGTAAATACCAGAAACCGTAAAAACAACAGTAAAGTCAAAGCCTTGAAATAAACCGGATGCCAAACTCAACAAAATAACCCTCGTTAGTCTGTAAAAAAAGCATAAGGACATACTAACTGAAAGAGAAACCAAGACAAGACCCCAAACCAAAAGAAAATCATCTTGAGACCATACCTCGTCAAAACCCTAAGAGATCCATCATGAGGCCGACAACCAAATCACCGCGAAAATTGGATTTACCAAGAAGTCAGTGAGAGACAGAATCATAAAAAACCCCTTGCGACAGAAACCACAGGCCAAAAAAGATGACATGCTGCCAAAGACCTGGATCTCTACTCGACTGAGAACACTGTGTTCTCATTTTTTTGATTTACTTATGGTGCTCTTACGATTTTTTATAGTTTTTCGTTGTAATAAAGCTAATTTTGGGAAGTGTTTAAGTATTTAAGTAAATGAGATGTTTAGTTTAGATATTTTTAAGAAGTAATTAAATTTTTAAGTAAATGAGATATTCAATTTTATGAAAATTCTTTACAAAGATAAAAAATTAAATGTAGTTATAGTGAATGCTAACCTTATACTATTTCATCTTAATTTAAATCAAACAACCTCTTTCATCACCGTAAGATTTTTGAATCAACAACCCCTACCATTATGAGATTTTTCCATACATATAAGAAAAATTGTAGTTCCCTTGTACTTCAACTGTGAAAATTTGGGGATGAATTGGATAGTTAACGCCTCTCAAAAGTATTTGATTAATGTTATGATAATAAACTCTTTGTTTACAAATATTTTCACTTTGAAATCCTATCAATTATATCAGTAGTTCATTGTTTACAAGGAAAGAAAGACAATTTTGTCTTTGGAATAAAATATTCTTAACTAACATGCATTTATAACATTAACCATAAAAACCCAAAGATGCTTATGTCATGCTTCTATAACAAAAGATGCCTAGATAAAATGGTGTGATGTGTGTAAGAAGACATATGACATGGTCAACCGACATGCATGAAGCCAGCCGGTGGAAAGAGAGGCGCAAGCTTCGTAGCTTTGTTATTTTTAATTCATTCCTTCCCCATTAGACGTATCACCAAATAAAGGTCTTTGTTTATAATTACTTACGATGTGATTATGATAAAGGTCTTTGTCAAAGTGTGGTGGAATTGCTGAAAAAAACCAATAATGAAAAATAAAAGGTCAATAATGACGAAATGGGTTATAAATGTGATAAAATGTTTAATTAATGTAATTTTTTTGAAAGGATAAATTGAGGTATTTGATTAATATAATATTATTGTATAAAGAATAACAGGGTGTTTTACAATTCATTATGTAGGAGAGGTTGTTACGTAAAGTAAAGTAACTTAATGTAGCATTACAAAATAAATAATAAAAAATAAAAATTACATGTCGATTAATTTTTTTTAATAAAATATAAGAACACGTGTATTAAATGTTCACTAAAAAATTTATATTACGCTGGTTTATAAAATAAAATAAAAATTAAAACTAGCTTAGATCTATGTTAAACTTGGATGTATCAAGTAGATGAATCAACAACAATTTCCATGTCTAAAGCTTAGAGGACAAAGTTTTTCTAAGAGAGTGGGGATGTTAGGAACCCGTGCCAACCCTTCTCTTTACTTTGTTAGTATATTGTTGTCGGATGCATATTCTTTGTAAGTCATCTCATGGGTATGTTGTATTATCCCACATTCATGGAGAATAATAATTTTTTAAATTAGACTTAGTATATAAGTATGTGTTAAGGTCAATGAAGGAATCCACAAGTTATTTGTATTGAGCTTGCTCAAAGGAGGTTGCTCTCTCAAAGTGGTCTTCGATCAATCAACTCCTTTTATGTTCTGTTATATATGTATTTCTGTGATACCGTGCATTTTCATTATTTATTGGAGGATATTTCTCTCATAATTCTTGGATTTTGAAATATGAGTTTAAAAAATTAATATAAGAAAACTAACCTCATAGTGAAAGGGATCGAGAAGATTATACGATGCAACAATGCACATATTCTCTTACAAAAAGGAAGGGGATCATGAAAGGGTAGAAGATAAGACACAAGGAAAAATTGCAATCACATTTGAAAGAGACGAAAGATTCAATTGGAGCTTTGTAGGAAGGAAATTCGGCTGGAGTCTTTACAAGGAAATTCGGCTGGAGTCTTTACTAATGAAGAGATGGACTCTTTAAAAGTGTGGAGTCTTTACTAATGAAGAGATGGACTCTTTAAAAGTGTTGGAGGATATTAAAAAGGAAGGGGATCATGAAAGGGTAGAAGATAAGACACAAGGAGAAATTGCAATCACATTTGAAAGAGACGAAAGATTCAATTGGAGCTTTGTATGAAGGAAATTCGGCTGGAGTCTTTACTAATGAAGAGATGGACTCTTTAAAATTGTTGGAGGATATTAAAAAGGAATTGTCAGAAAAAGAAGAAATCACCTGGAAGTTGAAGAGGTGGAAGTTGAAGAGGTGGGAGATGTGGTTAAAATAAGTTGATGAAAACACAAAGTTTTATCAAGCTTATGCTAATGATCTTAAATACCATAACAAGAGCTACGAGGTTGCAATGTCACAATAGTTGGTAACAACTATTGCTATATAAACTATAGAAATATGGTACTTTGTCACAAATTTGTAACAAAAAGGAAAATTATTTTGCCAAAAAAATTACTTAGCCATCAAATCGATTTCACTACTTAGCCATCGAGTTGATTTCTCAATGTTTTGAGGAAACAAAGATAATTGGAAAAGATGCAAAATGTTTACTAAGCATCCTTATTCAAAGATCCAATTTATTGCATATTAAATATTGTTACATCCACTTAAACTTGGAGAAGGGTGTAGCATACACGTAAACACACAAATGGCTTCATTGAAATAGGTAGAATAAATAACCTTCATACACAAATGGTTTCATTGAAATAGGTAGAATAAATAACCTTCATGGTGACGACTCAACAAAAATCATAAAATAACTACAACAAATTAAAACACGCAGATGCAATATAGCCCTTCAAGCCATGATTTTTCTTAAAACCTTAGACGTGAAGGGAAATTCCTATGAATTTCATTTAAATCCATTGGATTTCACTAATAACTATCATAATATAAACTAAATTTCTCAAAAATTGAATAAGAATATCTTTTATGTTAAGAAAAACTAAATAAGAAATAAATCACCTACTTATTGAAAAAATAACGAATATTTTATGAATTTCATTTAAATTCATTGGATTTCACTAATAACTATCATAATATAAACTAAATTTTTCAAAAATTGAATAAGAACATCTTTTATGCTAAGAAAACTAAATAAGAAATAAATCGCCTACTTATTGAAACAAATAACGAATATTTTCCAAATACAATTGTATACTATGTAAACGAATACTTTGTAAATGAACGAATGAACCAAACGGTATGTTAAAAAACTCAATGAACCAAACTATATGTTAACATACAGTTGGTGTATAATGAATCAAACTTTTAAAAATAAAATCCAACACCAAGTTTAGAGTTAAAATCATTATATTATAGAGTTAAAATCATTATAAAACTCTCACACTAAAGTTTCACGGAACCAAATTATAACTTAATACCAGCTATTGGAATTCATGAACCAAATTATAACTAAATTCATGAACCAAACTGTAACTTAATACCAGAACCAAACTATAACTTAATACCAACTATTGGAATTCACTGCTTTTATGAAAAAAAAACGTGTATAGTAGTCTAAACTATCTGTTACAAAACTATCTGCGACTTTATATTTTAAAGCATTGCTTCCAATTAAGTAAACCTCCCATGTGCGTTTAACCTTTCTCAATTAATAACCATAAGCATCTTATTGTAAAATTAGAACATAATACCAGCTATTGGAATTCACTGCCTTTATGGAAGAAAAAAAACGTATTGTAGTCTAAACCATATGTGACAATGGCGTCACCATCCTTCACATTAGTGATGCAACAATCAAGCTGGTCCTTTTGCAACAACCTAGAAGATGAAGATGATGTTAAGAAATTTTAATTTCTAGGAAACTTCAGGAGAAGTTACAATAACCGTGATTTTTAGAGTTACCGTGGAATTGGTAATTCTGTGGAATTGGTAATTCTGCGGAATTAGCAATTCTCTGCATGATGCTACTTTGGGGGAAATGACCCTGGATCATGCCTGGTTTCTGTCTTTCAACAAATTAAGAGCCCTTTCACGTACAATGCCAATTATTTATCCTTTGGGTGGTAACATTCCCAGTAAAACAATTTAGTTCGTAATTGCACAAACACGTTTATTAAACCCTCTTCATCCCACCCCACCCCAGCCAAACCCCACCTCAGGTTTTGTTGAGATTCTTCAATGCTCATAACAAGACAATTATTAGCTCATTACCAAGGATGAGAGAGTCGTTAAGGCTGATAACTGGTTAAAAGTGTACTCCCAACCAAAAAAAGTAAAACCAAGTGCTATATTTTGTTTAACTTGAATAGTGTACATACACATTCTTTACATTCAGAGTTCAAAGGTGGTTTCCAACTGAATTGACATGAAAATGAGTTTTAACTGAGTTAAAATATGTTATTTGCCTCAGAATTGCAGTAAACAAGAACCCGCTTGCCCATTATTCTTCTCTATTTCGTGCATCCACTTACAATTTCTCTGGACGATGCAAGGCCAAACTGGACGCCTGTCAAAGCCGCTTGCGCCTGTGGGAACCGGGCGGGTTCTTCCATCGTGCCAGTAAATGAAGTGACTGACTTCTTCACTCACTGGCCTTACTTCCCTCTTCTTAGTCTGCAGGTAAAGAGAAAGCAAGCAACTGGTGTTCCTCGTCCTTCTAAGTTTGTAGGTGAAAAGAAAGCAACCAAACAACGAAGCCAGCGGAACAGAAGAAGAAACTGAAGATTTTGTCCAAGAAACAAGAGAGCTGGTAATAATAAGTACTTCATCATCGTGCCACTCCCTCATATACGGACTCAAGCATAGAATGGCCCACCATTGATTTTCAATGGCCGCATGGCAGTTGACATGCGTGTGACTTGAAGTGCGTCGTGGGTGGCATTGTTCGGGAAAGGCATGGAGGATGGTTTGTCCCACCAGCAAAATTTTCCAAGGTCGTATGGAGAGCTAGCTTCTAGCCTAACCACCACGTCGCCAGCACAAGGATCGATCAAGAATTCAGAACTAGAGATAGAAATATATTAATCTCCCCCATTACGCTGCACATTTCCCGACCATGTATTAAGGTGCCTGTAATGAATACCAATCCGTGCATCCAACGAATGGGTGCATGCAATCGACTCATGTATACTTTTTTTATTCTTTCTATAATGTTATGTCAAAAAGCCGTACGCATCATGCTACAATCTTATGTTAAAACTCGTACGGGTCACACTAGTTACTAATTGCTATGACATTTGCCCCAGCTGCCAACGTTGGAGGGGAGAAATAGATATCAAACGTCATCAAATACATATACCAATCAGCATGAAGATAAATAGTTTTTAAACTTTTATATTTAATAAAAATTTTCATAACTTTTACAAAACTTTGTCAAATATTAAAAATTTAACTTTTGTACAGTAGAACTAATACAATTTACCCATCTATATATGTCCCTGCTTGTCGATGACATAATAAAATTTGTGAAATAAAGACCACGAATGGAGAGGTGGCTATATCCTTCAAGGATACAACCAGGGACGCTCGAAACCATTTTGAATCCTTATTCAAGGAGGAGGGTTGTCTTATAGAAGATATCATGTCAATTAAGAGTTTGGTTCTACGTATGCTCAATGAAGAACATAACGAGCAATTGGAAGGGGATATCGCAATTGAATAAAGAGAAGCAACGTTACATTCCTTTAAAAGAGTGAAGAGTAAAGACCATATGGATTATCAATAGAATTTTACCTGGAACTTTTTTACTTATTAAAAGAAGATTTGTTATTTGTAGTTAAGGAGTCTAAGACAATTGGGATATTTTTGGGAACTTTAAACTCAACATTCATCACCCTTATTTCGAAGAAGCGGAATGTGGATTCCTTTGGGGACTTCATACATATTTATTTATGTAATTTATTTTATAAATTTATTTTGAAGCTTATTGCTAATAGTTTGAAAGGTATTTTGTCAGGGGTTATATCTGAGGAATAATTCAATTGTTTTAACCATCGCCATATACATGATGATGTGGTTATTGCGTAAGAAGGCATGGCATTTGATAAAGATGAAGAAGAAACAAGATGTTGTTCTAAAGATAGATTTAGCAAATACATATGACAAAGTTAGATCGATGTATGTAAGACTTATCTTAATCTAGGTGGGGGTGAACATTAGGACAATCAATTGGATTATAGGTTGTGTGTAGTCAACGTCCTTCGTCGTTTCAATCAACGGGGCACCTTCAAATATCTTCAGAGCATCACACAAACTTGGATAAGGCTACACTTTATCTCCTTTTCTTTTTCTCCTAGTTGCATAGGGTCTCAACTTGATGATAAGGGAGGCAAAGAGGAATGGAGAATTGAAAGGAGTAAGAATCTCAGTGATAGTGGTGATCATGCACCTTTTGTTTGTTAATGACATATTAATCTTTGACTACGTGGAAGAACATGAGTTTGCAAAGATTAAGGAGACTTTGCAACTGTATTGCAGTGCAACTAGTATGGATATCAATTTGTCAAAGTCATCTATTTATACAAATATATTATCAGAGGACATGCCTAATTAGATAAGATAAGATACTTGCTTGCACTCTCCATCATAGTTTTGGATCAAGATTTTAAATATCTTGACTTCATTTTGAAACCAAATAATTATGTTTTTGAGGACGGGATCTGGATGTATATAAATATAGAAGCAAGTATTGTTGTTTGGGTCAATAGATGGCTCTCTAGGGGAGGTAGATTGGTGTTGATAAAGTATGTACTAGAAAATATTCCAGTATATTGGGTATCCATAGCCAAGGTTCCCAAAGGAATCCTTACTAAAATTAGAAAGATATGGTTCAATTATTTGTGGACTTGGAAAAGGATAGTGGAGGGGNGAAAATATTCCAGTATATTGGGTATCCATAGCCAAGGTTCCCAAAGGAATCCTTACTAAAATTAGAAAGATATGGTTCAATTATTTGTGGACTTGGAAAAGGATAGTGGAGGGTATATTGTTGGTGAAATGGTAGTTGGTGGAAACCCATAAAAGTTTTGGGGACGAGGTCTTAAAAACATATACCAATTCAATAAGGATATCACAACTAAATATGTTTGGTGCCTAATAAATAATGAGATGTTGTGGGGAAAAGTCACAAAGACAAACTAACTGAAAGTTAGATTTTGGATGATTCGATTAGGGATGTCAAGAAACACTCGAAAGGTGGTTCTATCATATGGAAAATTTGTATTGATTCTTTCCTGTTGGTTGGGTCATGGTTCGCTTAGAAGATAGGGGATGTTAGGATATTACAAGTTGGTAAAGACCCATGGATAGGGGTAGATGAGCCTTTTATTGTTTCTGAGGGGTTAGTAAATGCATTGCATGATAAAGGATATTGTGTCCTAAGAGATGTGGGTAAGTTCTCAGAGCTTGCTATCTATTTTCAATTATGGAAATCTACGAAAAATGTTGGGTTGGTTGGCAATGTAACATTTGAATGGGAGAGTTACATAAACAATTTTCTTCATGTTTTATTGAGTTGACGAATTAGGATGATAGTTTGCTTTGTTCAAAGAATAAAGCAACTGGAGTGTTAACTACAAAACTGGCTTGTGTTGTGATGACAGAAGAAGATTTTACTATAGAAAAAAATGGTGGTGGTTTTATGTTTGGAAGATTCCTAGTCCTTGAAAGGATACTATTAAATTATGGTTATCTTTGGCTAACAAATTATTGACATGGGATAATAGGCTTAAGTGGGGATAGTGTGGTCCAAGCTGGTGTAGTCTTTGTTCACAAGATTCATAATCGATATACCACTTGTTTGTATCGTGTGTTGTTACATAGATATTTGGAAGGTGATAGAAAGCTTCTTCAAACCAAAAACACGTTGGTCAACTTACCCTTTAAAAGCATATGTAAAAGAGGGGTTGACAGACGAGATGGTTAGATAATACAAAGCTATGCCAAACATTATGGTGTATTAGATATGGCGAGTTCATAACCAAAACAATTTTCAGAACACATTCACTATGATGGATTCGGTGGCACTTAAAATTATTATGGTAATAAGGGATTATAAGATCGATATTAAAATTAGAGGTTGTAAATATCTAGTTCTGTCGTGTTTGTATTATCAAATTCCCTGGGGTTATTTCTATGGAGCAAGCCATGTCCATTCTCCAATAGGAGGTGGAGTGCAATTTTGTACATGAACTCTTCACATTTCTTTCAAACAAATTATGTAGTTAGAAGAAGATTGAAATGAAATCCGAATTATGTAAATTCTGGATCCCGTTGAGAAGTGTGGTTCAAAAAGGATGCATGAAACTATAGGTCATGGGTGACTTTGAAGTAGTCATTGATTGGGCAAAAAACAAGTGTAAAATTGAAATAATATTTTTGAGACTAATTTTAGATTTGATAGAGGAAGAAGTAAAAGCATTTGAATGGATATCGTTTCCACATATCTATAGGGAATACAATTAGGAGGCTGATCCTTTATCCAAGCAAGCTGTAGAATTGAATGTGGGTACCCTTATGGAGTAGAAGTTTAGTGATGGGTAGCTCCGAGAGGAATTGTCAATTTCACCTTTTTAATGTCTTCTACGTCTTTGGTTATGGCTCGGGTTTGTTGTGTTACAACTTCCTTTGATGGCTGAGCTTTGTAGATGGTTTTTGAAGTAGTTATTTGTAATGGCTTAAAATAATCCTCTTTTAAAGATGGAACATGAGGTTAGGTTTTGTTTTTTGAAGGCAGTTTTGGTTGTGTTGAAGACCGATGTGAAGGAATCTCAAAACTAAATGATGTCTATTTAATTTTATACATGAATATACATTTTTTTTATTGGGAAAAATATAAATATGAAATAATAAATAAAACAACCAAAATGTAAATCAATATATATACGCTTAAATATTAAATAAAATTATTTTACTAAACAACTACAATACAATTTAACTAATATATACTATATTTAACACACACACATATATTATTTTTTAATGGTGGTTCAGCATGCAAGCCCAGTTTACACATTGGCTATGGCCACCCGAGAAAATATCTCTTATACTCGCTTGACAAGTATACATGAACGTGCAACAACCCCCTAGAGGGCAAATCACAATAAACGACTCACCAACCTAATATTTCATTACATACAAGGGCTCCCAAAGAGCAAATGTCCCCGATGAAATTCAAACCTGGGTGGAGAGTGCAACAACCAAATCTCCCAACCACCTGAGCTACGTCCCATATATATTTATATATAATAAACTTATCCCAAACTAATAAAATTTAATAAAATCAAACCAAAAATAAATTGTTTATTATTATTTTAATTTTAAATAAAATAAATTGCAAACTAAAACTTTACACACCTAAGATATAAAAAAAACACTCATATTTATAGTTAAGACATGTATCAAAAACCAACTAATCTTTTATATATATATATATATATAAAAGCCTATCTAGTACCACTTAGTGCTTATCTATTAAGCTAATTTTGAAATGCAGGTACGCATACTTTAAAGTCATTCTTTTGATTTACTTATGGTGTTCTTATCAATTTCTCTAGTTTTTTTTTTTAAATAATAAAGTTAATTTTGAGAAGTAGTTAAGTTTTTAAGTAAATGAGATGTCTAGGTATACTATTTTATTATTTGTAAGATGTAGAATAGTTGATGCGAGGTATGGTTAAGATGTTTTTAAGCGGAAAGGTCATTGGTTCAAATTCTACAAATACCAAAAAATCCAACCATGTTAAAGGTTGGTGCGATCCCCAAATAATTTTGATAGCTTAAATGTCCTTGATTCATAATAACTTAAAAAAAAACCTTGTTAATTAAAAAATTCTTCCATTCACAAAAAAAAAAACCCATACTATTTGATTAATGTTATGATAATATAATGTGTTTTTAGATATATTTTCACTTTGAAATCCTATAAATTATATCAATAGTTCATTGTATATTGTGAAGGAAAGGCATTTTTGTCTTTGGAATAAAATATTCTTCATTGTATACAGGAAATAAAGACATAAAATTTTATTAACCAACATACTTCTTTAACATTAATCATAAAATCCCAAAGATGCTTATGTCATGCTTCTCTAACATTAATCATAAAAAAAACAAAAAACAAAGATGCTGATGTTGCTAGATATAAGAAGACATATGACATGGTCAGCCGACATGCATGAAGCCAGCCGGTGGAAAGAGAGGCGCAAGCTTCGTAGCTTTGTTATTTTTATTTCATTCCTTTCCCCATTACACGACTCACCAAATAAAGGTCTTTGTTTATAATTACTTACGATGTGATTATGATAAAGGTCTTTGTCAAAGTGTGGTGGAATTGCTGAAAAAACCCAATAATGAAAAATAAAGGGTCAATAATGACTAAATGATGACGAAATGGTTCATAAATATGATGAAATGCGTTAAAATGTTTAATTGAGGTATTTGTTGTATTGAGACAGATGCTCTATAGTTTAGTAGAGGATGTTGTTATTTAATTTAATATAACATAAAATAATGTAACATAATATTATTGTAAAAAGTAACGGGAAGATGTTGTTATATAATGTAACAACTTAATATTACAAAATAAATAATAAAAATTACATGTTGACTAAAAAATAAATTTAACAAAATAGAAGAATATGTGTGCTAAATGTTCATAAAAAAAATTACATCACTCATGTTCATAAAAAAAAAAAAACTAGTTTAGATCTATGTTAAATTTGGTTTTATTAAGTAAAGGAATCAAAATTTTTTATGTCTAAAATTTTGAAATTGGATCCATTTCCATATTTGATATATTCGAGTTTAAGATGAATCCATCCTAATAACAAAAACACTCCAACTATATATAATTTTAATTTAAAATAATTTTTAAAATTCATAAAAATAATATATTTAAATGATTTTTGAAATAGATAACACTCCAACTATATATGGTTTTAATTTAAAATAACTTTTAAAACTCATAAAAATAATATATTTAAATCAATTTAGAAATAGATAAAAGTAATATATTTTTTTAATTTAGTTATTTTATATGGAAGTTTACCTGATGATATTGTGATGTTTTGTTTGGGTTTAATATGGAAGTGTAGTTGTATATATTAAGTTTAGCCAATTCAATATGATAGTGTAATGTTAATGAATAATAAAAAAGTCAATGATTGCATTGAGAGAAGTGAGGTGATCTCCAACCCAGTATGGGGGAGATCATGTCACGTTAGTCATGTTATGCTAACCGACATAAATAAAAAGTATTAAAAAAAAGAATAAAAAAAAAGATAAATTACATATACTTAAATAAAATATAAAAAAATTAACCTAGCATTGATCCAATTTAAAGCTAGGTCTATCAAGTACTGAGAGGGATCCAAATGGTAAAAAGATGTACACCTCAAAAAATTAGATCCCTCTCGATACTTGATAGATTTGGGTTTAAAATGGATCTATGTTATTATGTGAACATTAGTCACACAAGAGACAATTGTTTATAATAAATATCACATGATCATAGTAAGATTATTATAAACCAAGTTTGTTAAAATGTTTAAACTGCTATTATTTATTTATTAAAAAATATAAAAGTTAAGGTTGCATGATTCATGTTACAAAAACGCTTTAAATTTAAAGTGATAGTTAAAAAAAAAACTAAAAGTTTTTAATTGAAAAGTCAATTCTTGGTATTTAATAAAAGTAATATATTAAGTCAATTCTTCGAATCAATAAAAGTAAATATATTAAGTCAATTCTTCGTTGAATAAAAATAACATATCATTTGAGCTTAGTTAATTCGATACAGAATTTAGTTATACTCCATAAAAGTAACATACCTTTTGGGCTTAGTTAATTCGATACGGAGTTTAGTTATATATTTGAGTTTAGCTAACTCAATAATATGATAGTGTAAATTTTTTTTAAGAGAGAAGAGGGAGGTTAGAATTAGTTATTTCAACTATTGATAAATTGATACAGAAACGTAAGACAAATATTGAACAAGATCATGAGTATGGAGATCAAATGTGTGAGTGATGTGAGAAGAATAGGCATGTAAGAGTAAAATGAGCACCACATAAAATGGTTAGTGGTAAGTTGAAAACATGCTAAAGTTGTTAATGGTTAGTGGTGAACAAAAAAATTACACGTTTAAATGCATAGTTCTTGGTCAACTAAAAACTATTTGTTATATTCATGGATCAGTGTAATCTAAAATAACTTATAATTCACTTATAATTGTTAAGTGTAAACCAAAACCCATGATATGTGAAATGGTTAAGGGTAATCCGAAACCCACAATGATGTAAGGGTTAAGGGTAAAGTACAAAAACCCCATTAACATTGTGACCATGAAATATTTACTATCATGCTTAGCAATTTTTTTCTTGAATTGGATTTAGCGTGAGCGCTCTTCTCCTCCGAGTGAAACCCTAACTTGATCTCTCCATGGAGATAATCACACAATAAGAGTGTTGTTCCATCTCTTCTTCCATATTCTTAAAATCCCTTGCATTCAAACCCTTTTTGGACATATTCAATGATGTGCTCTCAATGATAAAAGAAGCCCCATATCAAGAAAGTTGAAAAATATCACCTTTATCAAGCTTCCTTTGATGGCCTCCAAGTTGAAAGCCTTTTCCCTATCAATTTGTGTTGGGATTGGATATGTCATCAGTTTGTGTCCCTTTCCTCATGTGGTGGACCAACAAATTTAGAAAAATTGAATGGTTCTCATCAACGATAAGCTCCTTTAGAAGCCTCCAAACATTTCATTGTTCTATCTCAATTGGATTTTTAGGATCAATCACGCATCTCGATGATATTTTTTATTTGGGCACGCTAACCCCCAATAAAACCCTCTAACCCCTATGAGCCTTTTCCCTCTATATATCAATGCCATTCATTTGTTTCCTTCCCTTCCATAGTTTGAAAAAATTATACCCCCTCTGAACCTTTGACCCTGCTCTTGGGCTCACTTGAAGTCCATGCAACACCCCTTGTTTTACACACCTATTTGTTTATATCCTTTCCATATTGGACTTCTCATAAAAAAAATACATATCGATGAAACAATAATATGAAGAGAAATGTGAAGTACACTCTGATAAAAAAAATGGTATGTAAAAAAAATAAGGAGAGGAGTGAAGAGGTTGGAAATAGGGAACATGACTGGGATCCCAAACAAATTGGTTTAATTCCTTTAGTAGTGGTAACAAAACCTCACAAATGGCACAATGAAGTTTTTATCCTAAAAATGCAGGGGATTGGGTGTTACAAGGAAGTGGGAAGTAATACGAGAATTGATTAATTCAGAAAGACCAAATGCCAATATTATGATATGAAACCAAATTGGAAGAGGATGCACTTTAAAAGATTAGAAATACAACGTGGAATCATAATCATGGAAGAATAATGAATACTCGAGGAACCTTATGAGGCATTTGTACCCTATGTGATCCATTGATATTTAAGTTTCTACATCATCAATGCATGTAACATTGGTTGTATGCCCTTTTTGTAAACACGAAAATGAGACCATAGATTCAAATTTCAACATTTATGCATTGATGTTTCAAAGGAAGAAGCAAGAATGTTGAATCTCCCTTCAATTTTTTGGGGATTCAATACATTTCTATAATATATCTTTTCAGGTGACCTAAATTTGGCACTTCACCTTATTGAAAAGGGACAAGTGATCTTTGTTCATGACCCCTCTCATGAAATTGTCAACGATCTAATGGTATCCTGGTATTTATGTGAGCCTAAGCTAGATCGAAGGAATTACACTTGGAGAAACAAAAGGCTAGGATTAAAGAACAATTTATAGAGGTTACATTGATTCCTCATACATAGCTATTTACTTCTAAGGAACATGCAACTACAATCCTCTATCATTACATCCACAACTTCCAATCACAAACTGATATATCTCTGCCTCGAAGTGGATGAGGATTATTGTCCTATCCCCTTGGAAAATTAAATATGTTATCATTGTAGTGCCAATAGGATTGGGAGGTCATTCACAAAGCCTATTCTATCATGGTGTAAGGATCTCACTCATTCACATGGGAGTGAAATATCAAAGAGACTAAGTGCCAACTAGATAGTATTTTGTTCCTTTGGAAAAGGAGAGAGAACAAATTTAAGAGAAACTTGACAATCTACAATCTTCCATGGAAATACCAAAAACCATAGATGAAATATTAGTCAAGGAAAGGAAGCATGTTGAATGAATCCACATAGTGCATGAATGAGGTAGAGCAATGGAGGTTTTGAATCATACATGCTTTGGTTAAAATATGGTACATACTTACTATATATATATAATTTTACATTAAAGGGGTGACCACTAAATTGTACAATTGATAATACAAAATGAATGTTGTATATGAGTTAAAAAACCAACGTTTCCATCAAACAAAAAGGATATGAAAATATATAGGAGTCATTTGCAAAATATTTCACAGAATTGATACACATATAAACTCGAAAGAAAACATGTAAAATAAGTACAAATTTTCAAAACATAATTACCAAACTTTAGTAAAAATTGTGCTCATTCTCATTTCATCTTGTCTCACATGAGCACGATGTGATCCTTGGTTTTCTAGGTCCATGTATTGAAGCAAGTAATGGACATTTTCTTCCTCTTTGAGCTCCCCTGGTCGAGCACCCAACCACATTATGAGATTCAAGGTGGTTGATTTCAATCTCTTGGTAAGAATGCACATCATATTCTGGAGTAATGGAAATTATGCTTATAATATTTGAATTTGTCTCTTTTGTTGTATAAGAGTATCCATTATCATTATGTTCTAACAATTGCATTGGTGTTCATTGGTGTGGATTGTGGTTATCTTTGAAAATATTGAAGTCATGTTGTATTGATGTATTCTTAATGCATGTAAAACATACTCTATATTTCACAAATGTCTCGTTGACAATTTCCATGCCACCTAGGGAAGTACATGGAGGTTAGCCTCTAGGGCACCAGGAACACTGCCCAAGAATCCTACATGAGAGAGACTAACCTAATACCAACATTAAACCAAAATAACCAACCCCCGCCACCTGAAGTAAAGAAAGAACCCCCAAACAAAAAAAACATATTCACTTAGACTTTAGTGACCTCCTGTTGAAATATTGTAACTTCGAAGAATATTCTATATGTATCTTTTTGTGGTCCCCGATGGTCCTACCGGGAGAACCACTTATATTACATTGTACCCCGATGCTCCTAAT
>LPNX010730212.1:0-41438 GCA_001517045.1 Pseudotsuga menziesii | reverse complement strand
TTTATGGTTGTGCTTGTCTATCTTTCAGTGATCCTGTTTATATGCTTTTGTCATGAAAATGAAATGAAATATTGATGTCTTAGCTAAGCATATGAAAATCTAACACCTCCAACAACACCCAAGGCCCACAAATAGAAAAACATAAACCAGAAAGAAACATATTGAACCAAAAAAGGGGTGGAACTAAATACCAAATTTTTCCAAGCCACTAAAAATAATAAGTGTTCAAAATATAATTGGAATAGTTTTTACAATATAACACCATAGAAAGGAGATTAAATTTACCAGATAGAATCACAATAAGGTCGGATCTTCAAAATTTAGGCTTGGCTTCTTGGGATGAGAAAGTATTTCCAATTCCATGACTACTCTAGGAACATGAAAGCAAGGGTTTCCATATTTATTTTGAATGGAAAAGCACCAATATGGTGGGATCGTGTTTGGAAAGTCAAAATCATATATGAAATAAAGATTGTTTGGAGGTAGTTCAAGAAAAATTACCTCTCCGATAGGTACTATGATGATAAAATCAAAGAATTCCAAGAGTTAAAGTTGGGGAAAAATGACCATGGATGAATACGAAAATAAATTATTGGGGTTATTGAGTCATATTAAGTATATCGGAAATGATAAGGTAAAAATCCAAATATTTCTAAGTGGATTACCTCAATTATGCAAGGACTAAATTGAGTTTGATGAACCTCAAACTATACATGATACTACAAGGAAGGAGAAGTATTGTTAAGATGAAAACGAAGGAAAGCCATAATTCTGTAAGGCATGGAAAGACAAGTAAAATGAGAAATTTGATCAAAGGAGGAAGGGATTCAAGCTTCCTCATTTTAGAAATCAACAAAGGCAATCATCACATGCTGAGGTTAATACAACAAAATTTGTGGGGGATAATCCAAGTTTTCCCCCACAATGTTGGGGATTTGGAGAGGACCATTTACTTATAAATTGTCCACATTGGAATGAGAGTGGAAAACATGTTCACAACACCCAAGGGGTTGAAAATGTGGGTGAGGTAGTAAGGATCATCCATAGAATATATGATACACTAGAGGACCACCAAGTAAACCATCAATCAATTGTGGTCGAGGTTGAAGCTAAGATTTCTAAACGGTCTATTCCTATTTGAATTGACCCTGGATCTACTCGCTATTATGTTACTCCTAAATTTTTTGAGATTTGTGCTTTTGAGAAAAAATCATAATAAATCATGGTTGATACTAACTAGCCACTATAACATAGAGAAAAGTTAGTGAAGTGGTGGAGAAATGTCCATTAGGGATGGATCGACACTTCACATTGGAAAACTTGAAGGTTTTTCCATTTGGTTCCTATGATGTTCTCATTGGAATGGATTGGTTGGAAGCACACAAAGTTAATCTTGATTGCTACAACAATAATTTTGAGTGCATCGATGAAGAAGGAAACCCAAAAATAGTAAAGGGCATTCCAAATATTTCAACTTTGTAGCTGAAGAAATGTTTTAGAAGTGGTTGTCAATTGCATGCATCCCATGTGTTGGATAGAGAAAAAAATGAAGTTCCCAAGTTGGAGAACTATCAATTCTTGCAAGGATTCAATGACGTGTTTCCTGATGAAGTACTTGTACTTCCTCTAAAGAGGGATATTGATTTCACAATTGATCTTGTGTTAGTAGTTGCACCATTGTCCAAGACATATTATAGAATGAGTACCCCATAACTTCTACAGATAAAAATGCAATTGCAAAATTTGTTGGAAAATAAATACATTTATCCAAGCGTGTCTCCATGGGGAGCATTGATGGTATTTGTGAAAAGAAGGATTGAACTCTCAAGTTGTGTATTGATTGCAAGCATATGCATATAGTTACATTTAAGAACAAGTACCTTTTACCTCAAATTGATGATCGGTTTGATCAATTGAGAGGAAACCTATTTTCAAAGATTAATTTGAGGTCTAGTTACCATGAAGTTGGAATAAAGGATGAATACATAATAATAATAAAAACCTTTAGAATGAGGTATGGGAATTATGAGTTTGTGTTGGTGCTATTTGGTCTCACTAATGCACTAGCTACATTCATGTGTCTCATGAATAGTGTTTTCAACAATTATTTAGACAAGTTTGTGTTAGTTTTTTCTATATGACATTCTTATTTATTCCAAGAATGAAGAGGAGCATGGAGAACATTTGAAAATGGATTTGAAAATGTTAAGAGAGCATAAGTTGTATGCAAATCTAAGAAAGCGCGATTTATATTAAAAACAAATTCATTACTTGGGTCACATTATTCTAGAGGAAGGACTATCGGTAGATCCAAGAAAGATTAAGGCCATAATTGGCCAACTCCAAAGAATGTGACAAATGTGATATCTTTTATGGGTATTGCTTGTTATTATAAGAGGTTAATTGAAGGATTCTACAAGCTTTCCTACCCCATTACTTCTTTGCAAAGGAAGGACATAAAATTTTAGTGTACATCAGAATGTGAGGATAGCTTCCGACTGTTGAAGAAGCTTCTTACTAGTGCTCCATTATGAAAATTGCAAATCCAAAAAAGGACTGTGTGGTGTGTACTGATGCATGCAAACATGGAATTGGAGGAGTTCTTATGCAAGAAAATAATGTGGTGTGTTACAAGTTAGGAAATATAAAAGAACATGAAAATAATTATCCTACCCATGCTTTGAAAATGTGGAGGCACTATTTGATGGATGAATTTGAGTACAGATCTGGACATTGTGGTTTAAACTATTTGCTTTATCAACAAACATTAAATGCAAGGAAAGCTAGATGCCTAGAATTTTCATGTGAATTTTATTTTGAAATCCAACACATAAAAGGGAAGAAAAATTAGGTGGTTGCTGAACTTATCAAAATAATGCATGTGGAAGCCATCGTCACTGCGAAACAAATTTAGGGAAAAGGATTGTTAATGCCTTACTAAAGATGAACATTATGTGCAAATAAAAGGTATATTATAGCAGCAGAATTTAGAAAAGAGGTATGAAGGTTATCATTTGGATGATGTTAGACTTACTTATAAAAGTAGAATGTATATTCCTAATGTTGTAGATTTGAGAAGAATTATTATGGATCAAATCCATAAAATTCCATAGTTTAGCCATCCACGATACCCCAAAAAAATCCTACAGCATGTAAGCAATATTTTTGGCTAGAGAATGAAGAAATATATTACTAAGTATATTTTAATATGTATGAAATTCCATCAATTGAAGGCTATACCACACCCAGTTTATTGCAGTCTTTAATGATTCCTAAATGGAAACTGGAAGTGGCCACTATGGATTTTATCACGACCAACTACTTCAAGAAATCATGATTCCATAATGGTTGAAATGGATAAATTATCTAAAGTGGCACATTTTATCCTAGTTATATCTACTCACAAGGATGATGAGATAACAAGAATATTGATGAAAGAAATATTCAAACTACAAGAAATACCCAAAGTAATTGTATCCAATTGAGATACAAAGTTTAGATTTAACTTTTGGAAAAGGTTTTTTGCATATTTGGGTACATAGCTAAAATTTAGAAATTCCTTTCATCCACAAAATTATGGGAAAACTGAAACGAATAAATCAAGTGATTGAAGACATTCTTCTCATGTATGTGATGGAAAAACCATCCAAGTGGTAGATTTATCTACTCTTGGTAGAGTTTACATATAGCAATGGGCATCAAGCATCATTGAGAATGATTCCATTTGAAGCTTTGTATGGAAGAAGGTGTAGGACACCAGTGATTTGGTATAATCCAGTGAACATAATTGTGCTTGGTAAAAAAATGATTAAGGAAATGGAACAAGAAGTTGCAAATATTAGGTAGAATTTGAAGGCATCCTGTCGACAAAAAGAATATGTAGATAAGAATAGAGTGCATAAGGAATTCAATGTTGGGGTTCATGATTACATCCGAGTGAGGCCACGTATGAGTTTCTTGAATCATGAAAGTTGTGCCAATTTGTCATCAAGATATTGTGGGCCATTTGAAGTGCTTGAGAGGATAGAGTTGGTTGCATATATAATTGCATTGCATGCTAACACTAGAGCTCATAATGTTTTTTTCATGTTTATTTTCTTAAGAAATATGTACATGATCTCAACAATGTGATTGATTGGGATGTGATACAAGTGGAATACGAGAGAAAGTTTTGAACATAGCCATTATGAATCCTTGATGATAAAGTAAAATTGCTCTAGAATTAATGCATTGGACATGTAAATGTGCAGTGGAATCACTTTGTTCCCAATGAGGTTATATGGGATCTAGAGGATGCAACAACTCAACTTATCATCCCTACTGATTATTTTTACTTAGATCTAAATATTATGCCATTCTATTTGTTTTAGACCTCCTCATTGGTAGGATTTTGGTCTCCAAAATCTAGTCCATAGATGAGATGGAAGCACATCACGTCTAATTACTTATCCAAGTCCACCATTCCATTAATTTTAAAATTTACCTACTTCTTGTTTTTTCCCTTTGAGCTGCTAGTCTACTCTTATTCTTCTACTATGGGAGGTTTTCTTCCTTCCCCCATATGTCCTTTGATGAGATAGGCCTTACCACCTTTAAGCAAGCAATATTTTTGCACTCTCATGTATAAAGTTGCATACCTTTCCCATAAGTATGGGTGATCAAATATCACCTCACAAGCATCCAATGGTTTAACTCTGCATTCTACTTCATCAACATAAGGTACATTAATGCTAATCTTGATTTTACATCTATGAGGTATTCTCATAATGAACTATGGCTTCATCTAGATTTAAGGTGTTATATACCATTGTTTCCTTTGTCGCATTAGTTGTATATTTTTCTCTCTTATTGGACGTATGCCTCTTTGGACGCAATTCCAATTGAAGTTTTCAACACTTCTCATCTGTGTGCCCATCAACATCACAATGTTTGCAATATATATTAGGGTCCTTTCTTTTCAATTGTTGCTACAATATTATCGAATTTTATCTTGTTGGTTCATTTTTGTCCCTTTTGTGGCTACACCTTCTCGGATTCCAACTCAATAAAGATAGCCTTCTTTCTTGCCTCATTTATGTTATTCACACAAAGAAGCAACAACTTCTTTTGGATATGGCTAAGTAAACCTCAAAGGTACTTCACCACCACTCCCATCTCTTCCAAAGATATACCCATCCTAATGGATTGCTTCCTAATTTCAATGGTGTACTCTTGAACACCTTGTCCATGTTCTTGTCAAAGTACTACCTTTTCATGAACTTAGCCTCTCTATATCACATGGCATAAAACTATGATTTTGGAAAAGCCTTGAAATCCCGCCATTTCACAATAATGGGATTCTTATCTATCCTCGATGCATATAAATATATCTCCCACCACAATAGAGTATGTTTGGTTATTTTAAAACAAGAAAAATAAATATGTCATGCTTCTTGGATTTGATAAAGTCCAAAATAAAGTTCCCTTTGTTTCAATGAGTTTTTCAGCACTTTGGCATTAACTTAACAATCAAACATTGGTATTTCAGGCTTCACTTCAATTTTGAAAGCAACTCTCGAAGATGAAGAAAGGATTTTCATTACTTGAGTTTCCAAGATTCTTTGGTGTGTAATATCCTAGGCTAGCCTTGCATTCCCCATGCCTAGTCTTTGTTGAGTGTGCTTCCATACCATTCATTGCCAGAAATGGTGTTACCATCTCTATTAATGCAAAAATGATTTTCTCCTGCCAAGTAAACCTGACTTTTGGGTCTTCATTTCCATTTTCTACACAATGAATCCCCACCATTTTTGGTCTTGTACTCATTCGTAGGCCTAGAAACAATGGTTTCCCATTGTTTTAGTATTCAATATTGGTGTTTCCCATTTCGGTTCCCCAATAATTTTCAAAATTGGGTTGTAATACCATATTAGCCATAGACAGTGGGTCTATGGCATATTCATCTCACCAACATGGATAGTCATTATGTAGAACAGATTGTAATGTCTCTCCACAATCTTTAACAAGCTTAGTACAACCTTCTTGTTTTATTTATTTATAAGGTGTCTAGTGTTGGTTTAGTTTCATGTAATGGTAATACCACAATAATGGAAATATCAATGTACAATGTTGTATTATGGTTGATGGAATCAACTCAATGCCTCAAATGATAATAATAACAGTCTAGCTGAAATGAAAATTTCAACCTAAACTCTATTTATTAGCTATGCAAACCTAGCACTTATATCCACAATTTGCCTCCAAGGTGATTTGATACACAATAATGGATACAAAATGAATTGTAGCTACACAAGGTATATCTATTTCCCTCCATCACAAGCCTCCATTGACTCCATGGATCCTCCTAAGAAATATACTACACTGGGTCAACAACCCATTGCAATAACAATGTCATGGCCTAGGCATCCCTAATAAAATCAAAGCCTCCATATAGGAATCCAATACACCCAATACTATAGGAATCGATTCCCTCTAGGATGCACAATGCTCCACCGCATAAATAGATATTTCCCAAAGAAAGTGAACTCTCCATGTGGCAATCATGAATGAAATCCACCAAATTCTCAAGAGACCTCCAACACCTAAGGGGACAATAACAATTCAACACCTAATTGATGTCAAACAATCATCGAGAAATCTATATCCACTATGAAAATAATTCGTGAATCGTCTCCCATGAACCAATTCATATTGAACCATTAATGGGATGAACATACACCATGTACCCAAAGTCTCAAGAAGCACCCCCAAAACAATGTGCCACACACTTTCAAAGTAACCCCAAAATATAACATTATGTTTCTCCTCATATTTGTAAACATTTCTATAGTCATTGTGATCTTCATAATAGTGTACAAGGGAATAGTTGATTAGAGGTGACATGGATGGCATGTCACTGTTTGATGATTTGTAAGTAGTGTAATTGTCCAAGATCCACCACTCTCTCTTGCAACGAATCAAGGGTATTGCACTTTGTTGGAAACTTTATTTGCTTATGTTGAAACTCCTGTTATTATGTAGGATGAAACTTAGTTTAGATGATTGTCAGTTGCCTCAATGTTGTTAAGAAATTGTGCAAGAAAACACAACACAAGAACCCACGGAAAAATCTTAATCCATTCTCAAATTTATATGCATACAATGATATCAATATATAGTACATGGATACAACCACCTATAAATCCAAATCTCACTGGAAATTCACCAATGTATAATGTCATCAACTCATTAATATATAAGGATAAAAAATTATATGATATGATATAGGATTTTCTAATTGTCTATGAACTCATAGGCTAAGAATCCTCCCCTCCCAAATCACAAGTCTGAATAATTATACCAATAATGCAACAAGAAATAGTGCATAGAATAATATCATCTCAAACTTTAATCTACAAAATTTTGAATAGAGATTTAATGAATATGTCCATGAAAAAGTACCAAATTTGGATGTTGAGAATCTAAAAATCCCCATTGTTTGAACATGTAAGGTCCAATATCTAGAATATGTCTAGTAATGTGGAATCCAATATCTAATGAGATTGAACTATGAGAAATTAATCATCTTTAAAACTAACTCTTCCTTGAAATGTCTGACGACCCAATCAAATGTCAAGCACTAATAGTAAGGTCTAATGACCATCCAAAATGAACAAAATGTCCATAATATTTCTCTCATAAAATGTCACACAAATAGTGTCAATCAACATCCTATATATGATTTAACTCAACCATAATTGGTTAATCCTTTGCAATGTTGTTGTTGTTGTTTAAACTAGAAGTCTAACAATCATAATTGGTATTTCCCCATTTGTCAACTAAAATATGAGTAGTATGTCAAATGGATTCAATCTTGAGATTTGGATTCTTCTTCAATTGCTTTTTCATTACTATATTCAGTTCTTTTGGTTGCCAACTAACCATTTTTGCACGATACCATATATATAGGGTTTTTCATTGAGCACTAACCATGTTCACAATGTACTCTTCTCCTTAAGGTGTTCCATCCATGTATCCCCACTCTCTTAAGGTGTTGGAGAGTTCCATCAATGTACTTCCCATCTTGAGGTTATGGAGAGTTTCATCGATGTACTCTTCCTCCCCCATTAGGTGAATGACAGTACCTTTCTGATGTCACTTGTGTAATTCCCCATTTTTAAAGTGCAAGAGAGTACCTTTTGTCTTGGACTCAATTTTCAATTTGAATTGGGCCACAATCAAGGAAAATTTTAAGGATCCATAATTTTCTCAAAGTGTAGAAACCTCGGTGTTGACACAGATCTGTCGACAGGGGTTCACACACAATCGACAGTCCTTTTCACCACAATCTCCCCGAGCATCGACCCAAACATGTTTTACTTGTCCAGCAATACCTGCGAAGAAGATGAAGTCTCATCCGAGATGTTCAAGGAAGAGTTGCAGGAACCACGTTTCCACAGTAAAGAGGACTTGTGCACTTATTTTCTCTCTGTCGTAGTGTTAACTAGAGATCCAAGCGAGGGTTTAAGAATCAATCATTCATATTTAGTGGCATTATAAACCAGTTGCATCAAATCCATAAACATATTGTCTTATTCATTCCTCAAAGAGATTGACAAGTATAGAGACATTCATCATACACAGACCTCTCATCATTCATAAACATAAACCATTTCACAACATAAATTGCATCATTTAAATCATAAAACATTAAAACATAAGATTAGAAACCAAGACCCAAAATTTACACCATCATCCGTGCATGCCATATTACTTACATAGGTCAAAACATGTTTCCAAAATACATCTCAGGTTGACAACCTCAGACCAAAATAACATATACAAATATGTAAAACAGATAACCGAATGATGATCTCCCCAAAACAATTATAATCTTATATTTTCTTCCTACTACATTTCTAACTCTATATATAGGGTTGTGCCTTTACAAAATGTTCCACTTATGACCAACTGCCTAACTGACTCAAACCAAAAAGTACAAAATCATGACCAAGCCGACACTTGTCAAATTCTTCACCTTGTGCACTATCCTTTCACTTTGGTTGCTTGTGCACCATGCACATCCATATCGCATGCCAATAGCCCCCAACACAATATTGTGGCTCACCCTCGAGCCACGTCAACTACAAATTCTATGGGTGTTGATACGGGCCTTGAATCCATTGTACTCCTTTTGTACTGCATCAACTGCTTCCTTTTCTCTGGTACACATTTTTTCCCAATCATCGACGTCCTACACTATCGAATGATCTGTCATATTTTCAAGCACTTGCTTGTAGCCCTCATCAACAACCTATATACCTGCACAATCTTCATTTCCAGCTACTCACTGAAGCCCTGGAATTCATCTAGCTAAGTTGCTCGGTGTTGTTGTCACTCCCTTGCTTTGTTGTCTCTCTGTTGTAGTGTCTTCAACTCCACAAATTTGATTACTTGCACCATTGGTGGCATCATCTTGAGTGATTCCTGCATTATTGTCAAATGTGCATCTGTCTCATGGATTTTCATGCTAAGTTGTTGTAGTTTCTCGTCCTGAACAACACTCATCCAAAAATGTGTGGTTTTGTCTACCAACTTTGTGGCCATCTTCTTGTAATATTCATCCTGTGTTGTTGCATCCTCAATTTTTCCTCTATGCGCAGCAATCTGTTCTGATGGCGTGATTGGAACCACCCTGGCTTGTAGCTCCTCATTCTCACACTTCAAATATTTAATGACCTCTCCAAGCCGCATAATCTTTGCCTCTACAAAAACATTTCATTTGTGATGTCAGGGATTTCCTGACATACGACTACAATAGATTCTTCCATTTGCACTCTTTCATCCAAATTGTGTGTGTTATATATTGACACTGCGTCCTGGGCTTCCTTCATGTGCTTTATTTCTTCCTCTGCGTTGCGACTTGCTCCTGTGATTTGGCAAGGTGATCATAGACAATAGCCTCACGATCGAAGAGCTCCTGACTCACAATCTTCTGCAATATCGCAAGTATGTGGGTAGGAAATTCATTGTCATCCAAGTTGATAGTGTGTAATTGGTGTACTAACGCGTCAACCTTGTCGCTACCTGAATTCAATGATATTGGAAGAATTTGCACAATACTAACCCTTTTTCCCGTGGTGATCTCTGCTGCTATGTGGGTTATATCAGCTTTTGGAACCTTTTCTAACACCGTGTTTGTCAAATTAGATAGAAGATTATTTATCTGGTGAAAGAACCCATTGGAACGGTCTTTCATCTATGCCTTAGTCGCATTGGTTGTAGTTGTGATCGCGGCTATGATACGATCGACCTTATCCTCTTCCATTCTTCCGGTGCTGCTACCTTCACCTTGCTCATGTATCCGCTTTGTTCTTCCTTCTTTGAATATTCTTTCGGCCTCGAAATCCATCGGAGTCTTAGAAGACTACTCCTATGATTCCTTATCGCTTTCTTGCACCTGCATTTTATATACTGGTGCGTCAGGCGGGGGACCTACCTTAGTATCTGACAATTCCTCAATACTCATTGGGACTTTCCACTCCGCAGGCCAATCACCGACAATGGCATCAAGTTCTTCATTAGTCAACCTATACATAGTGGCAATCCACTGCTTGTCCCTATCTCGACGTGCTTGAATGCGAGTAGAGTGTGGTCCCATCACAAATCGTGCGACCCTTTGGTATTTTGTTGTTGCTTCCTCAGTCATGCATGGAACCTTTCCTGCTACATCATGCAACTCATCCCAATAAATATAGAATTGAATTATGTTATCAATCAATTGTTCCTTTTGTTTGATATACCATAAGTTATGATACCTTGCGCCCTTGCATTCCTGTGCGACTTCAACTTCCATGCCCTGATAGTATTTAGGCTCCACCCATGCGACTAGCGCAATCAAAATTAACAACCATGAATAAGTGAAGGGGCCCTTACCTTCTTGAATAGGAATGGAGTCCTCCATCAAGTGATTTAAAAAGAAGAGTGACCAATTCATTTGTGCACCCTCTACCCACTACTCCGTGCATGCAATCACCCCATAGGTACATTGGTTCGGTTGATTTTTCCTGACCATATTCACTGCCAATATCTTCATTGTGATCCGAACCGCTCTGTCATTTATGGTGTTGATGACATAGGACCTATTGTCTTTGAAGAAATCATACTTCCTCTTCAATTTAGATGCCAACTGCTTGTCATTATCCTTTCCGTTAAAGTATTGCGACGAGTTGACCCTCTTCATAGGAAACCTCGTAACTTCAAAAATTAATTGAACAGTAACTGGGAATTTGACATCGAGCCACAAATAACCACCATGGAAACAAGCCAATAGATTCTTGATGCAGGGGTTGGCCTTTGTCAGTCAACTGAAATGCGACATATGTGTGAGGCCTAATAGCCCCGACTGCTGCAACCCCATGACCCACTGCTTTGGTGCTCAAGTAATAGGTCCTCCATCTCCTTGTGCTTACAACTTGAATGGATCAGCTTTACATTTTGCATAGTCCAACAAGTCATGATCGGTTTAGGTCATTTTTTTCAGAAAGGGCACAATGTTGAGCGTCAGGTGCATTCCTTGTGGTATCGCAGGCATCTTTACAAGATACCATTGATTCTTGGTTTTCTTCACTTGTGGTGCACCCACCTTCCTAGGTGGGATAAACCTAGGGATGCCATCAATAGTGACACCCTTTCTTCCCATGGAATACTCTCCTCCAGTATTCAATGGTCTAGCTTGGGATTCCGCTTTGACTTATGCCCTGCTAGAAATTATTTTGGTTCACTTCTTCTACGACGACGACTTGGGATGATTTGTGTGCCCCTCTTCTTTTGCGGAATTTGCAGGGGTTTTGTCTGTAGCTCGATCATTTCTTCTATAATCGACGCACTTATGGGTGACGATTCATGAAAGCTACCAGTCAAAATAACTTGAGCCATCCTTGCAACTCTGTCACACTCTTGTTTACAATGATTCTCAACTAGCACTCTATGCTCTGCTCAACTCAAGAATCACATTGGGGAATCCAACCCACCCTCATCAATTCTTATAGCCATAAATCACTTGTGCGAAAGATTTTGAATCATCATGATCAAATCCTCCAACGATTGACCAATTTTGTTGTCGATTCTGCAAATCCAACGATCAAATTCCCCATAAATGCATGTCCCATCCAGTTGTGTCGTCGCTCATCTGGTTTAATTTCTCCATTAATTACCTGATTTGACCGTATCGCATCCCCGTAGACGTCGTCAAACTAGTTCCCTACTGCGACTTCGAATTTTTTCCATTCACTGCCACTGGTTTCTAGTGTGCTAGCTTTCTCTGCAATCCATCTTACACCCTTTTTTTCCATTACTACGCAATGCCTTGAGCATCGCATCGCACATGGTTATCCTGGTAGGGATTTAGCTGGCTTCCATTCACTAACTTAGGTAGCGTTATGCCATCTAGCTGCTACAATTGCACCACACCTCCGTCGGTGATGAAATTGATTATATAGGGACCTAACCAATGCATCTGCAACTTACCTGGGTTTTTCATAAAATTAATGTCGTAGAGTAGAACCATATCTCCTTGTTGTATGTACTTGGCCTTGATGTGTCCGTCATGCCATTCCTTCTAACGATCCTTTTCAAATCGTTGGTGAAATCCTGCGACAAACCGATCTTCTCCAAGCTGCAACAACTGTGTCAAGCATTATTTTAGTGCTCCTTCGTCATCCATACATGTTGCTTTTGCAATGCGTATACTTGGAACAATATACTCCATTGGCATTACTACTTCTTGACTATATACCAAATTGAATGGTGTCTTCCCAATCAAACATTTGTAGGTGGTTCGATAGGCCCACAATATCGCAGGAATATTCAAATCCCAATTGTCGTGGATTGCATTGCAGACCTTAGTGAGCACATGCTCAAATACCTTGTTGAAGGCTTCCACCGTTCCATCCACTTGCGGATGATAGGGAGTGCTCTTCTTGTATTGAATCTAGAACTCCTTCGTTAGTGTGCTGATAGTACGATTGATGAAGTGACTCCCCTGATCACTCATTGATATCTTTGGACAGCCAAACCAAGTGACGAAATTGTCAAATAGAAACCTCATTGTGATCACAGCGGTGCAATTAGTCACTGGTACTGCTTCCACCCATCTAGTGAGATAATTTGTCATCGTGATGATGTATCACGCACTCGTCCTTTTTCCTAGTGGATTAATGGGTCCCACAAAATCGACTATCCATTTATCAAATGGATGCAGTGTTACATGAGGTACTAATGGCATATCATCTTGGCGCGATGGCTTCCCCGTCCTTTGGTAAGCATCATAACCTTTTTCATAATCCACAGCATCACTATGCAAAGTTGGCCACCAAAGACCAGCTCGAAGTATCTTTTTGGTCGTTGCACGACCTACATAGTATCCTCCTCCAATAGCATCGTGTGGTTCAACCAATATTCTTTCCTGCTCATGAGGTATGACATATCGATGTAAAATATCATCCGACCCGATATTATAGAGTTGTCCGGCAATTAGATGAAAATCCATAGCTCAAACAACTAATTGCTTCTTCTGACTCGTAGTGAAATCATCTGGGGCTTTCCCTATCGACAGAAACTGAATAATCTTTTCATAATGGCCATCGACGATTCCAACCTTAAATAACTATGCATCAGGTAATCCATCCTTGATGTTGGTTGGTTATTTTCCCGTCTCGATCCATGATAAATGATCAGGTCCGAAATTCAAATGACCCGGCTTCATGATGATTTCAAAATCAAACTCTTGGAATAGAAGCAACCAGCGACATATCTTAACCCTTAAAACCGGATTATTGACCAAGTACTTTAATGCAGAATGATCAGTGAACATCTTAAAATGTCCTACTAACAGATAATGACGAAATTTTTGTAGTGCATATGCCATTGACAAGCCTTCACATTTCATTGTGGTGTAATTTCGTTCCGCTGATGACAATTTTTGGCTTGTGAAAGCAATCAGGTGGTCAATATCTCCTTCACCTGGTTGCACCAAAACCACTCCTAAGGCAACTAATGATGCATTGACATGGACATGAAATTCCTTTGTCCATTCTGGAAAAACCAATATTGGCGATGTGACCATCTTCTTTTTTGGAGTGTTGAGACTCCCTTGGCACTCATGACTCCCTTCAAATTGTGCATCTTTCTTCAACAAATTCTCCATCGAAGCTATGATTGATGCATATCCTCTTATGAACTTTCGATAATATCCCAGATGTCCCAATGTCACTCTCATTTGTTTCACATTCGTCGATGGTGGCAGATTAACAGTAAACGCAATTTTAGCGGGATCGACCAAAATCCATTCCTTATAGACGATGTGCCCCAAGAAAAATCCAAATGGCGCACATAATATACACTTTCGCAAATTTAGTGTGATATGGTGTTATCGACACCATTCCAACATCATTCCCAGATTCGCACTGTGGTCCTTCACCATCCCATACATAGTCCAATCATCCATGTATACTGCCAAAAATTTCTGAATGAAGTCCTTAAATGCAACAATGACAATCCTTGAAAATATCGCATATGCATTCTAGAGACCAAGTGGCATCACCGTGTACTGGAAGCATCCCCGGTCTATCACAAAAGTTGTCTTATGTCGATCCTCTTTAGCAATCTTGATTGGGTGATAGCCTGAGAACCCATCTATGAACAAATATGCTTCTTGACCACTGACACCTTCCAACAACTCGTCAGTAAATGGAGTAAGGAACAGATCACAGACACATGCGTCATTTAACTTCTAGAGATCAACACAGATATGAACTTCTCTTGTCTTCTTATCTTGAATGACCATTGGAATGATCCATTATGATTCTTAGATTGGTTCAATTATTCAAGCATCCAACATTCTGTCAAGTTCATCCTTCACTCACTCCTTGTATCACATATTTAATCGATATGAACGTTGCTTCACTAGCTTTGCATCTAGATTGAGTGGAATTTTCATCTCTCCCAAGTTTTCTAGAATCCCTTTCATTTCATAGAATTTGGTAAGAAACAAGTCTCTAAACTCATGCAACATATCAGTAATCTTCGCCATGGTAGCTTCATCCAAATAATCTCCAATATTGGCGAACTTTGGTTCCTCCTCTGTCACAATGTTGAACTTTTGAATATTCAACGACTAGTGAACTTTGTCTGTCACCATCTCTAGTGCTACGATGTTCCAACTTCCTTCATATTCTGGAATATTTATATTCCTTGGGTCATCCCCATCGTCAGGTCCTCCTATTACATTGCAACACTCCATCATCGAATGCATTACTGGAATCTCATGTGATTCCTCGAGAAATGCAATGGGAACTATCTCCAAGATGACATCGTGGATATGCTGAAGTGCACTATGAATCACTGGATCAGTATCTGCAAAGCTTAAAGTGTGACTGAAACAGATTGTAAAATACTCCCATGTCGTAATCTCCCTTCATAGTTATGCTGACACATACCACTATCGTGAAATTTCATCCAGTGTTGTTCAAAATCATGTACCCACTCATCCTTCGGTCATGACACCCATGTGGTATGACATGCAATCAAATGATCATTGGGATCATTTCAACCGTCATACTTCTCGACTTGATAGTGCTCTGTTTCAGCGAAGCAAACTTCCATCAACCTATGACACAATGACCACCCATCGATTGATTCCTTGTGTGTTTCCCACCATCATGATGGAGTAGCCTTCAATTCCTCCTTTAATGCCAATAGTCTATGTGGTTTTGAGACCTTGTCCTCAAATTCAATGATAAACTCAGGAAAATTAGGTAACCCTTCGTACATCGGTAACTCAACAACCTCCGTTGTGACCCAATGGAGCAATTGAGTGACTCATCCAAACTTCTAGATTGATACCTCATGTAGTCGATTCTACCAATTTTCCATTGCAACATCAGAATATGATGATGCAGAGCTGGAGCTTCACCATCCCAGCTCACCATCTGCAGTGGGGTGGACATAATCCTCCAAAATGTTGTATGCATGGTCCCATCCTCCTTCGACTTCCTCCTTGACTGGTTTGAAATATCTTCTTCCTTTGCTTGGATCCAATGGAGCTATGAATCTTATGTCACAGTTCTCAAAATTCATTACTCACTTCTTGAAGTTTATCACCACCACTTTGTCGTTATCCCACCCAATCCCTAGTAGTTCGGGATATGAGCTTCATTCATCGATGATTTCAATCACATAAAAATCAGCATAAGTCTTCATTCCTTCGACTTCCACCAGTAAGTGCGGTACTCACCCAATTGGCGACACTCTGGCCTGATTGACCAATTGTAGTTGCATAGGGGACCAAACCAACTATGGTTTCACCATCTTCTCCCATGCCTTCTTTTTCAAAATGTTGACATCCAAGCCCAAATCCAGAATAACCGAGACCACATTGTAGGCCCCAATTTGGACATTCATCCTCGTCTCCTTCTTGGTTTTATTCTTGTGCAAGGATTTCATAGGGGATTCATGTCGACCTTTCTATGGTCGATATAGTAGACTTGTGATCTCAGTTAGTGTATCAGGATCTTTTGCAAGCGACATACAACTTTCGAAAAAAATTTGCAATGTGCCATACTTTTGCGATGGTTCTACTACAAGTGTTGAATAAAAAACATGTGGAGTTTCATAGATAGGAAACTTACCCATATCCCTTTTCATGGTGTCTCTTGTGTCAAAGAACGTATGCCTCTCAGCGTCCACATCGAATTGTACCTTTTTCTGGGCCGCCAATCGAACATGTCGGATTGGTCCATCGTCCCCTGTTGTTGCACCTCTACGAGTAAAGACTCCAACATCCACATTTTGAGTTCTGGGTTTTGCTGAAATTTTCATGACTGTCAAACCCTGGTTCTGATTTTGTGGTGGATTCACAGGTTGGTTCGCATTTTGGTTCAAATTTTGATTCTGGTTCTGCAATGGCAGAACTTTCTTCACTTGTCATTTTTTGATCATTTGTGGACAATATTCAACAGTGTGATTTGCGATGATACAGTAGGTACATTGCAACTGCAGGTTTGGGAAATATTGCTGATAATGCCCCAACACTATGCAATTGTAGCGTTCTAGAAGTCCATGACCTCGTCCTCCTCCTCTATCGAAACCTTTGTTTCATCCTTCATGAAATCCTCCTTGTTGTTGATACTGTGGTTCATTAAATTATTGTTGTTATGGTGGGTTCTGTTGTGGTTGAACATACTGCGGTTGAGTATATTGTGGCTATTATGTAGCACACTGCATATGATTATATACAGGCTGCATTGGAGAAAACTACAGTTGCAGCTGCACAAAATTTGGTGGCTGCTGCAGTGGCGGATTTTTCGTCAATCGTTGTTCTTATTGCTTCATATAGTATGTATCCATTGTCCTTTCTTGGAGCAGGTCATATGCCTGACAATCCCTCTCTTAATGACCAACAGAATGACAAAAATTACAGAACAAGTTTGTAGGTTTCTATACTACCTTTTGGAGATACACACATTCCTTGTGTCTATGTCCATGTGTTTGACAGATTTGGCACCATGGTAAACCACCTTGACTCAACGGATTTGTAGATCCTGACAACAAGTAATTGCGAAAGTCCGAGCATTGATATTTATGATGTCCTTTCGTGTGGCATCGAGTACACAATACTTCTTCATGAATTTTGTTTCCCTTCTTAATATATTTTAATTGAATCATCAGATTCTCCAATTGCGATTGGATCGGATTCATTCCAACTCCAGTTTCCTCGACTAGTGAAGCTTCCAACTTCATTGCGATCTACAAAGCCTCGCTTTGTGTCGTAATATTCTGCTGCATTAATGGCATTTGTATATGTGGTACTAACATTGTGATGAACCATTCTTTGTGTTGTACATCGCTCATTCCAAAATTGACTTTTTCCATCGACGTCTTGAATTGCTAATAGAAATACCAGACCGACTCGTTCGGATATTGCTTGATTTACTTCAATTCCATGATGTACTGTGACTCATATTTGAGTTTCCTGAATTCCTCAATCAACCTATCCCTAATATCCACCAGAGTCTTATGTTGGTTCCCTGTCGAAACTTGTACGAACTTCATATACAAATCTAATGCGTGACCTCAAAAAGTTGTCACCAACTGACCCTTCTTAATGTCTTCATCTTGGACTTGCTTCACAGTCCATACTGCTTCGTAGAGAAACCAATATTGCTCAGGATCCTCGGTTCCATTCCCATGGAACAAAGGTAATTTAACATCCTCACCCACCATTCTGGTCCTTATTCTTATGTTCGTTTATCCACTACTATTATTATGGTGATGACACCCCATGCAATAGTCTTGTGATGATCTAGTGTTTCTTCCTGAATTTGGCGCAGTGCATGGAGGTGTAGGTACATTGTTGCTTTGGTTTGGTCCTTCCTTGGAATAAGGCGTATCCTTATCATCTCCTTAATCTTTGTAGGGTCTCTTAGTTCCTTGTGATATTCCCTCGTAGCTTCTTGTTCTAGTAGCAGCAGGACTCTCCTCGGTCTTCTGCCTCTTCTCTTACCGGAACCTTACCCCACTTCGCAGACGACCACACCCTTCCTTGAATTCCCTTACAGTTTTGTCGTAACTCCCATCCACCTACCCCGTATCATTCCATCCAACCATTGGCTCCACAGTACCCATAACCTCCACAAACCAGAGTTCCACTCATCAAATTTCATCTTCAATATACCCTTTTCACATATAAGCATCTTAATCCACAGTTGAAAAGACAATAGAAACCTACCTCTTGGTCCTTGGAAGAATTCCCTTTCTGCATTGCTATAGGATTGGACTGTGTCGACAACAAACTCAGTGATATATCCTTCCAAAATGTTGTCAAGCCACACTTCGACAGCCCTCAACGCCCTATTGTATACCTCCCTTAGTTGTTGGATAAGCTCAGGGGTCCAGCAAGCAAGTTCGCCTCCCTGAAAGTATGTTTTCCGACAGGTAAGCTGTGGGAACTACTCGTACAAGATAATCTAAAACTCAACGAAGAAATATTCATGGATATTAGAATAGATTTGCCTTCCCAACCACTCTTCTATCGTTAGTCTAGAAATCATATTTTCTTCTGCTACGAATTCTCGAGCCTTCCGATCGAACCAATCCTGGATCTCTGGTTTCATTGGATGCCACAACATATCCTCCTGTTCCATGCACTATGGTCCCCAAAATGGAACCATTTGTTGACATAGATATGTATATAGGGGTCCACACACTGTTGACACTCCTTTTCACTGCGATCTCCCTGAGCACCATCCTAGACAGGTTTTACCCTATCCAGCAACACCTGCAAAGCATATGAAGTCTCACCCGAGATGTTCAAGGGAGAGCTATAGGAACCATTCTTTCGTAGTAAGGAGGAGGAGTTGCGCACTTATTTTCTCTCTTTCGCAGTGTTAACTAGAGATCTAGACGAGGGTTTAAGCATAAATCATTCATATTCAGTCGCATTATAAACCAGTTGCATAAAATTCGTAAACACATTGTCTTATTCATTCCTCAAAGAGATCGACAAGTACAGATACATTCATCATACATAAACATCTCATCATTCATAAACATAAACCATTTGCAGCATAAATTTCATCATTTAAATCATAAAACATTAAAACATAATATCAGAAACCAAGACGCACAATTTCCATCATCATCTTCCCATGTCATATTACTTGCGTAGGTCAAAACATGTTTACAAAATACATCTCAGGTTGACAACCTCATATCGAAATACTAGATACAAATATGTCAAACATATAACCGAATGATTATCTCCCCAAAACAATGATAGTCTTATGTTTTCTTCCTACTACATTTATAACTCTATATATAGGCTTACGCCTTTACAAAATGGTCCCCTTACAACCAACTACCTAACTGAGTCAGACCAAAAAGCACAAAATCATGACCAAGTCGACACTTGTCGACTTCTTCACCATGTGCACTATACTTTGACTTTGGTTTCTTGCGCACCATGCACATCCATATCGCCTGCCAATACTTGGCATGTCTTACTAATTCTTAAAATTGCAACCATATAATGTATGGTGATTTGTTTTTAACATATACACAAATTTCTAAAGACTTTATTTACTTTTTGGACAATTTTGGCAATTTTTAGAGTAAAAAAAAGTATCCCATGGAATTTGGGTGAATAGAATTTGAAGAAAAGGAAAATTGGCAAATATCTTTTTGGAAACAAATGTCGAAAAAATATCCCTTGGGATGAATTTCGACCCTAAAATGTTTTGTGGCCTTAATTATGCCCAAAATGATCGTTAGTAATAATTGATTGAAATCCAACTCCTTTGGTAATTTTCCCATGCAAAAATGTATTTAACGTTATATAAACTCAATGGTGAGACTTATGCAGGATCTTAACTTGTCGATTCCATCGCCAAGAACTTATCCAACTATGATAAAAAAAAATATCCTTCTTCTTCTTTTGACATTTATCTTTAAAATGATTACTTGTCTTCCCAAAATGAATTCAAGAATGGAGATTGTTGTCCCCATATGGCCAACTCAATGATGATATTGCAGTTCATTAAGAATTTCCTCAATTTGTTTATCAACAAATATATCATCAACTTGTTGAACATTTGAATCTTTTCCCTTCAAAATTTAAGTAATAAATTTAGTACCCACAAATTGAACTGGTTTCAAGTAGTCAAGAATATGAAAGCTATTGTATTTTTCATATCCTAAGACATCTTTTTTTGTTGAATTGTAATTATTCCCAAGGCTTGACAATGATTTTGGAAAGATCGATGTTTTAGTTTGTAACTTCAAAGTAAAATTCATATATACTTCTTTCGACATCATTTTGTGCTTTGACATTTTCTATTTGTGATTCAATTTTCATAAAAATAAAAATAAATCTTCATCAATTCATTATTAATGAATGATTCCATCTCATAGATAGCTAATGTTTTCCAATCACTTTCCTCCTTTACCCATTCTGCAATTATGTTATGCTCTCTTATACTTATGACCAAAAAAAATTAGGGTGTTAAGTACTACAAATCATGTACCCCAAAGTGTTCTTTGCAATAGTTAGAATTTGATTCAAAATTACTTTATTATTCAAGTTCGAGTAGGAAATTTCGACAATAGTCATAATTGATTTTTTACTTTCAAAGATTTTACATCTCCACCATTTTTACAATTCAATGAATCAAATCCAAGGATTTATTAAGTGTCAAAACTAGACACAAAATCAAGCATACAAGGAATCTTCCATCCACACAAAAACAAATGTCTTTGTACCCCCTTACTTTGATTTTGCTATAAGTATAGGGAAAGGAGCAATTTTTTTTATGGGTATTTTTCTGATGATGACAATGCCCAAATACAATTAGAAGTTATCAATGGTATTCATAACCAATCTTTGTTTCAATTTGAATGCCCCACTTCATATTTAAAAAAAAATCAATAGGTACAAAAGACCATACTACATCCAATGTCAATATCAACTAGAGTTCAATTCTTTGAGGGTTTAATGGTGATTTTGAACTCTTTGCAAGGTAATATCTAACCAATTGTAAGCCTTTAATCCCTTAACTATACATTGATTATAATTTTACAACGACTTTGAGAAAAAAATTTACAACATGATTCTAATATGAGATAAAATAGTGAATTGAAAAACAAATAATAAACCTTCAAGATGTAGCTTCAATGATTGTTCCTTTCACTGATCTTTGATGATTCTGGGACGAATTTGGATTGAACAGAAAAACCAACAAGGACCCATTTTAGTTATGAATTAGATTATCCTTATGGGAGATTCAAATGGACTATATGTTATTTTTAAAATATGCAAAACATGGATAAAACCCTTGACCTCTAATCAACAACAAGTCCATAAAACAATGAATTATCTCTCCAGTGATGTCTTCTCCTCGAATTTCATGTATTTTTCAGTGTTTGTTCTCTTTTATTCATTGTATATATTCTTCAATAGGCCCATGAAACTCATATGTCCATTATTCTCATTGCAACATCATCGCCATAGCCATTGTAACTTATATCTAAACTATTTGTCATATTTCATTCTTCACATGAGGGAGATCATGACACCTTTAACATAGATATAAGTATTTTTTTCTTTAATCCTCTCATGATATCTAAAATTTAATATAGAGAAATAAATTCCAAAATATATGCAAAACAATGTCCAATGAAATCAACAAGAAATCAAAATAACTATGACCTTGTAGGTGGTGTGGCTTCTTTGCATGAGTGTGTAGTCCTCTTAATTTAAACTTATTTTATTGTCATGTACCGATCAATGATATATTTGCATCATTACACTTCATCTTCCATAGATCACTACCATGGAACTATAAATCTCTTAAGACTAAATAATCTATTATACCATGTTAAGAAATAGAGAAAACATACACAACATAAGAACTAGCGAAAAGAATTAAGCCATTATCAACAAAATATTCATCCAATTATATCAATATATATTACATGGGTGTAAGCATATCTAGATATAGATCTCACTAATAACTCATCAATGGTCAACGACAATACTTCATCAAGAGATAATGATAACAACTCATAAGAAGTGATCTAGGAATTTGTGATTGTTTGGGGATTTGAGGGCTAAAAAATGCAATGTCATCATAATCATTGATGGGTTATTCGAGTCTATTAATATAGGTTGTGGTTGATTGTTGTCTTGATGCATCATTCGACCCTCTTATGTCTCTAACTATGGAATCTTAACACTAAATAAATTCAACATGTTCTCTACAACATCAACCTTCTATGTTGAAATATCAAAGACCTCACTTGGACATATGTCCTTTTCCAATGTGTTTGGATTCAAAATACAAACACCAGTTCTTATAAAACCTCTTTTAAATTGGATGCTTTTAGGGGGGCTTGTTGTCCAATGTGGTCATCTCAATCCTATTTATTTCAAACCATAGATAATTGGACATCCAAATTGAGATGTTAAAGTTAGAATTACACCTTAGGTATTAGCATCCTAGGGTCACAATTTGCGATTTGTGTGCATAGAGAATGTTACAAGGTCAATTCCCAAGTTTTGTGCCTCCTACACAATGTCCAATGCAAGATGGTTATCATGACCATAAAAAATCAGTGAATATTCATTTTAGTGTAACATCCCAAACCATAATTCCAACCATAGAATGAGTAGTTACAAATTATATCATTTAAAATTTTATCCCATGGAGATCATTATTAGAATTCCAAATAAATTTAATATCCCATGAAAGACACAATTTAAATAAAAATCATGTGCATATGCATATTATAAAATTCAATGGAATTACAAACTATATTTAGACAATTAATATCATGCATAAAAATATATATATTCAATTGAGTTGTTAGAGTTAGAAGTACACCTTATAAGATAAAAAAGTATTAACATCCCAAGGTCAAAATTTGTGAGTTGTGTGCATAGACAATGTTACAAGGTAAATTCCCAAAATTTATGCCTCTTACACAATGGGAAATGCAATATTCTTATCATGACCATAAAAAAAGGCCACCGGGATGGTTATCATCCCCAAGCCATGCTACAAGCCCACCGGGATGAAGGAAACAACTACAGTTGTGACTATCTTTCGGCCTAACCCATTTTCTCTCATGCTTAACCAACTTGCTCACCATAGATAATGACATGAATATCATTTAACAATATTATCCATGGAAATATATTCCTCTACCCCACGTAACACAAATAATGACTACTCTTTCTTTGGTCAATAGTTCCTCAAAGCAACCAACCCTTACAATACTCTTCAATGGGTGCAAAAAGAGTCCAGCATGCCCTATTCTTTCATAGAATCACTTGTAAGATAAATTCATAGATTCTCAATAATCTAGGGAGAAGCAAATATATAGTGGGTAAATGTTTCCTATCTTTCCCAACCTCTATTCTTGGGTACAACCATCCTTTTAATTATAATGTCTATAATTTTCTCTTATTAGTGCTAATTTCTAGTTAATTTTTCAGTCTCGTAATTTCCGATATGGAGAGAACAACATGAAAACTATGTAGTGTATTAAATTTTCTTGGAAAATAAGTGATAGACTCCATTAGGTATCATAATATTAGTGAAAATAAATCTAATATTACCTCTAAACATAAAATAAAGGACTCTTACACTTGTCATAAGAAGTATATTAATCACATGTTTCCAAAACTACATGAGAAGACTTTGCCACCAAGCTCACATATGCATTCAATGATTGGATTTAATAACTCAAGGGAGGTAAATGGATCATTTAAGGCACATGGAATAAAATGGATAAGTTATAAGGTCAACATTTGGCAAAAAAGTATTTACTCTCCTATAGCCCCCCTTTCATCTTCCACTCTAGTAGAGTCATATCCCCTCTAGTGCTATTTACACAACCATCCCAGAGCATTTTATTATTTCCAACATAAATATTTACATAGTTTTGATTCATCATGTCAAGCCTAATGCATGGCCTATATAGAAATACCAACATCATACATGCCTAGTCATTCATTAGTTGGGCCTTGGATTTGAGCTATACGTTAAGAATCTTATTAGAATATTTACATCATTTTACATTATATGATTTAATACATTCCAAGGGTCAAAACTATGGTATTACATTACCCTTCCCTTTAGAATAGCATTTTCCTTGGTAGTTCCTCAAACTAAGAACAAAAATGGGTTTGGCTCTCTCATGGCGTCCTCTATCTCCTGTGTAGCCTCATCAAGACCAAAGTTCTTCCATTGCACCTTTATCTATATGTTGGCTCATTTCCAGATAAATATTACTTTCTTGTTAAGGTTTCATAGTGGATCTATTTGGAACTAGTTCCACCTAAATCACATCTTAATCAATCACGTGATTAGGATCATGTACATATTTTTTAAGTAAAGAAACATGGAAAGCATTATGATCTCTAGCTTTATCATCCCTTGCAATTCTATATGCAACTAACCCTATCCTCTCAAGCACTCCAAATGGTCCATAATATCTTGGCGACAACTTCACACAACTTCCAAGATTCAATTAACTCTTCCTTGGCCTCACTCAAAAGTAAACATGATCCCCAACTTTAAATTATATATAGACTCTATTCTTATCTACCTAGTTTTTCTATGTATCTTGGATTACCTTCAAAACTTTCATATTTTTTGTAATCGCTTGTTCCATTCTTTTAAGCATTTATATCCTACTAGGAAGAATTCTATTAATTAAATTATCCCAACTCACTGGTGTCATGTGTCTTCTACCATATAAAGCTTGAAATGGACTCATTCTCAATGATGATTAATGCCCATTATTATATGCAAACTCTACGAAGCATAGATAATAATCCCACTTGGATGGTTTATCCATCATATACATGTGAAGCATGTCTTCAATCACTTGATTTACTCTTTTTGTTTTCTCTTTTGTTTACGGGTGGTAGACAATGCTTAAATTGAGTTGTGTATCCAAATATGCAACAACATATTTCCAAAAGTTACATGTAAACTTGTTATCTCCGTCATATACAATTGCTTTGTATAACCCATTCAATTTGAGTATTATTTTCATAAATATTATTGTTATCTTATAAATCTTGTGAGTGAAATTAATTATAATAAAATTTGTTGCCTTAGATAATTTATCCACCACAACCATGATTGAATCATGTTTTCTTGAAGTAGTCAGTACCTAGTAATAAAATCCATGGTTACCAATTCCCATTTCCATTTTGGAATTGGAAAATGCTACGATAAACATGTTGGGTGTTTATGTCCAACCTTAACTTGTTGGAATTTCATACATCTATAAATATATTCAACAACTTATTTCTTCAATCATAACCAAAATATTGTTTCCTTTTTGTAACAATAATTTTTTGGTAGCCCAGACATCCAAAATATGGCGTATTATCAATTTCATCCAGAACAATTATTTTCAAATATGAATAATTAGGAATATGCATTCTATTCTTGTAGGTAATAATTCCATCATACTCTGACTATTAACCTTCATACCTGTTTTTCAAAATTCTCTTGTTGTAATGTATCCTTCATTTGAACATAATGTTCATCTTTAGAAAGGGAATCAATAATCACTTGTCTCAAATTTGACTGGAAAACGATAATATTTTCTAAATGCATTACATGCATCTTCATGTTGAGCACACAAATTTGTTCTCTTTCCCTTTTATGTGTTTGATCTCAAAATCAAATTCACATTGAAATTTAAGCCATCTAGCGTGTCAAGCATTTAACATTGGCTACTCAAATAAATATTTTGGACCATAGTGGTTATCTCTAAGATTAAATTACATTCCCATCAAATAATGTCCCCACATTTTCAAAGTGTGCACTATTGCAACAAGCTCTAAATTATGGGAAACATAATTATTTTCATGCTCTTTCAACTTTCTTTATTCATAATATACCACATGATTTTCTTGCAGAATAAATCCACCTATTCCTTGTTTACATGTATATGCACATACCACAAAATCATCTTATGTATTTGCAATTTTTATAATTGGAGCACCTGTAAGAAGTTTATTCAATGGCTAAAATCTTTCTTGACATTCTAGTATCCATTCAAACTTAATTCCCTTCTTTTGCAGAGAAGTGATTGGGTATAACCTTATAAAATATTTCAATGAAGCTTCTATAATAAAAAGTAAAACCCATAAAAGAATCTTACATATGTTACATTCTTTGAAGTTGGTAAATTCATAATGGATTCAATATTTTCCAGATCCTTACATATCCCTTCCTCTAAAATAATGTGACCATAGTAATATTAATTTTTTTATAGATACCATATTTGGTTAGATTTTCACACATTTTATGCTCTTATAGACTTGTGAAACCACTGTCAAATGTTCCCCAGTCTCCTCTTCATTCTTAGAATAAATGGGAATTTCATCCAGAAAAACTAGCACAAACTTATTGAAAATGCTATTCATAAAACACATGAATATTCGGTGCTTAGTGATACTGATTGCCACCACCACAAAATCATAATGGACATACCTTTTCCTAAATTTTTAGTGGATGTATTCTTCCTTTATTTTGAAATAATTCTAACCATACTTCAAATCAATCTTTGAAAATACATTTTCCTTCTCATTTTGTCAAAGAGCTCAGCAATTGGAGAAAATGGTACTTATTCAATTGCATGTAATCGATACACAACATGAGGGTTCCATCCTTGTTTTTCACAAATAGAATCGGTGCTCACCATGGAGACACACTTGATCAAATTTGTTTCTTATTAAATAACTCTTGTAATTGCATTTTGAGTTCTAGTGATTCTAGAGTACTCACTATATACAGATTCTTGGATATTGGTGCAACTCCTTGCATAAGATAAATCATGAAATCAACATCCATTTTTGGAATAATTCTTGGTACATAATTATGGAATATATAACTAAATTATTTTTAAGACATTGCTATGCACCAAATTCCCAAAATAACATAAAAATAGAAAGGACGAGTAACCCAACGTCTTCAAAATGAAATAAAGAGTTTAATAAGAAGTCTCTTTGGGGGGGCTCCTTATACAATGTATCAAATTCACAAGACGATATGAAACAATCCTAAAACTAGGTCTCCTTGGTATGTATATAGGATACAAAGGATACACTAATTATATCCAACCATACGATTACAATTAAGGTCCTATCCAACCAATAAAAACAATAATAATATAAATTAGAAATGTAATGCCGCAATATATAGGGATTAACATTCCCCTCCCATTAAAACAAGTGTTGTCCTCAACACTTGATTAACTTTGGATTTTTTAGAATGAGTAATTCATATTCCCATGTTGCCTCTTATATGGAAAGTTCTTCCACTTGATGAGGTACTCAACATTTGCTCGATTTCATAGTTTCTTGATTTTTGTGTAGCCTAAAATATAGTCAGTCTCCCACTTCAAATTTCTTTTCACTATGATGATGATATGCTTGTTGTTTCAACATATTTTGTGTTATATCCAAGTAATTTTCAATATTTAGAGAACCTATTATTGGTGCTCTATATGATCCTCCATTGCTTGAACCTTAGATTTATTTTTCAAGGATGATGGGATTGAATGTGTATGATATCCATAAAGTCCATAAATGTTGAAATTTTTTATGAAGTATGGAAATATGTGATGTACCACCAATTTTGTAAGGGAAACCACTTAATCAATTGCATTTTTTTTCATATGAAAAGCAATGAAAATTCCCTTCTAGCCATTTAATTGTAGTCTTAGTTTTCCCATCACATTGAGAATGGAAAGAGGATTTGTGAGCCAATTGAGTGCCCAAACAAGAAAATATTTATTTCCTAAAAATTACTAGAGAAAATTGGATATCTATCACTTACAATAATCTTAGGGATTCCATGTATCTTTTGAATTGTTTCCATGGATGTTGCAACTATTGTACTTTCTTTAAAAATATGAGAAAGAGAAAATAAATACGCATACTTTGAGAGTCAATCCACTACTATCATGATGACAATATTTACTTTTGACTTTGGTAGACATGTGATAAAATCCATCAAGACCTTTCCCAATGATGACTTGGTATGACTAATGGATGTAGAAGACTTAGTGCCTTGATGGTCTCTCTTGTGTTCTGTTGCAAACTAAACATTCTACCACAATATTTTGGACATTATTTTTAAGACATTCCAAAAAAGATCTTGCTTGTGTAGTAAGTTTTCAAGAACTCTAAATGTCGTCCTATAGAAGAAGTGCTCAATTCCAAAAGGACCTTGTATTTGAGTTGAGAATTCTTACATAAATATTGGCTATCTTGGTACGATAGTTAACCATTATTCCATGCAAATTTATCTAGTGAAATAGGGTCCTCTTGTAGTTATTGAATTATCTTGCATGCTTTATTATTATGTTTCCATTATATCCTTTCTTCTTCCACCCAATCAAATTGTATTATGAAAATAAACACAACAAGCCCTCTATGTCATCTTCTTTTCTTGAAAGTGCATTGCCACCACATTATGTTTTCCTTTTTTGTAGATAATTTCAAATTCATAACCAATCATATGTGTAACCTATTTTTGTTTCACAAATTATTTAACATTGTCATGATCTATTCTTACCATGAAGTTTCTTCCTATAAGGCAAGGGCTCCAATTTTTAATAGTATGTAGTCTGGACAATATTTCGTTTTCATAAATTGGTGTAAGTGAGTATTTTCTTTTAAGTTGGAAACTTTCAAAGGAAAGGATCCTTTCTTCTTGCATTAAAACTACACTTGATACCTTTCCTTTGAGTCATGGAATTCCATAATAAAGTTTTTTGTGAAGTTAGGTGTGGTTAATATAGGAGTTGAACACATAGCCACTTTAATTTTTTTAATCTTTAGTTGCTTCTTGAATCTAAGAGAATGTCTCATTTTTCAATAAACTTGTGAGAGGTGTTTCTATTTTACCATAATTCTTGACGAACTTACAATATAATCTTGTAAATCTTAAGAATCCTTTAGTTTTCTTCAAGGTTGTAGGAATTGGTCATTCCATGATGGTAATAATCTTGTTAGGTCCAATTTGACATCTTCATGAGATACAATATGACCTAAATATTCAATTCATGGATCCCATAGGCACACTTAAAAGGCTGTAATATAATTGGTGCTCCTCCAATATTTTTAAAACCCTATAAATATGTTGTACATGATCTTCCCAATTTTTGATATAGATTAGTATATCATCAAAAAATATGAACACAACTTTTCTGAGGAAGGGTTTAAAAATAGAATGTCTCATTTTTCAATAAACTTGTGAGAGGTGTTTCTATTTTACCATAATTCTTGACTAACTTACAATATAATCTTGTCAACCTTAAGAATCCTTTAGTTTTCTTCAAGGTTGTAGGAATTGGTCATTCCATGATGTTATTAATCTTTTTAGGTCCAATTTGACATCTTCATGAGATACAGTATGACCTAAATATTCCAATTCATGCATCCCATAGGCACACTTAGAAGGATGGCATATAATTGGAGCTCCTCCAATATTTTTAAGACCCTATAAACATGTTGTACATGATCTTCCCAATATTTGATATAGATTAGTATATCATCAAAAAACATGAACACAAATTTTCTGAGGAAGGGTTTAAAAATAGAATTCCATAAGCTTTGAAATGTAGAAGTTGAATTAGTAATGCCAAATGGAATCATACAAAATTCATAATGACCTTCATGGGTTTTGAAGGTTGTTTTACGGAACGCCTTCTTTCCTTATTTTGATTTGATGATATCTAGAATAAAGATCCAACTTGGTAAAGAAATTTTTTCCATGTAATCCATCAATTACAAGAATATGAAATGTATATTTAATGGTCATCTTATTCAACTCTCTATAATCTGGTCACATACGTCATGACTCATGAACCTTCCCTTTTGTGAACCATCATCACTGATGCAGAGAAATAACTTTGTCTAGGTTAAATGAGGCCTTCATCTAACATTTCTTGAACAATAATTTCAATCTCACCCTTTTGTGTATACGGGTACATATCAGGTTCAATGTTAGTCAGTACACTTATTGGTTGGAAGTGAATAATATGTTCATGATCTTGAGTAGGTGGAATACCTTTAGGAATATCTCCGAATACCTTGGAGTGATTGTTAATAACTTGTTGGAGATCCAATGGAATAGATGATATAAATGCTTGAAAATCTAGCAATCACAATTGTGCAATACTCAATGGTGTCCCCTTTTTAGAAATTCGTCATGCTATTAGAGCTTATCATTGTGGAGGATTTCCCTACAAGACCTATCCATTCAATTTTTCTTCCTTCAAAAGAGAATCTCATAATTTTTTTTTGAAAATCAAGAGTCAATGTTCCCAATGATTGTAGCCATTGGACCCCTAGTAAAACATCACCAACACCCATTTGGATTGCAATCATTGGACTATACAACAAATATTCCCTCATAGTATGCTTAATACTATGGAACTTCCTTGAAGAATTTATGCTATCACCATGTACAATCATTACTTGAAATTATGGTGCTATATATACAAATCAATTGATAAGTTTAGCTAATTTCCAATTAATGAAGCTATGTGTATTATCATAATCAATCACCATTGTTACCTTTTTTATTTTTTAATATATCTTCTATCATGACAGTTTGGGGAGTACTAATGATAGCCAATGTATGGCAAGATATGGTTGGAGTAGTATCTCTTAGATCTACCGATTGAGACTAATTTGGTTATATATATTCTTACTCTTCATAATCTGTGTAGAATATTTTTTCTCGCTGCACTTATTCCCCTTACTGTAATCGTTGTGACAATTGAAGCATAGTCCCTTTTCTCTTCTTTCCTCCAATTACCGATGTGTCACCCTTTTCAGATGGGTGAGGTTGGGGGAGGGAACATTTCCTTCTCTCTACGTGTTAGTAGCACCCCTTCTAGTAGCCATATTTTAGTTTCAACTTTTTTTGTCAAACTAAATGAATTCTCTAATTATTTAGGTTCAAAGAGACATACCTCATGTTGAATTCTCTCCATGAAATTTCCCACAGATAAATCCAACAAATTATCCTTTAGAATTTTCTTCACTCAAGATTCAAATTCTAAAACTACTTAATGTGCTCTGTAACTGGCCATTTTTGTTTCAGATTGATCAATTGGATAATGAAGTTGTTTGTCTTAATATCCCCACAATATTTTATCAATTCATCTATAAATATAGAAAAAGAGAAAATAGAGTCGTTTTTAAGGTTACAAAGCCATCGATACCATACAAATTGTTCAAGTTCTAAATACAATGATGCAATAGGTACTTTTTTGTAAATTTGGCACTTAGTGTAGACCAAATAATTGTTCCAACTACAATATCCATGTTATTGGATCATTATTGTAAAAAATAATCATATTAATCTTGGCAATAAAGTTATTCCTTGGTCATGAGTTGAACCTGTGATTATGTGATGAATGATAAAATGTCGAGGACTTGAACCTCTTGTTCCAACTATTTTTCAGCATTCTTAATTTGTGACTATGACAAGTCCCTCTTGTTCTCCTTATCCTCTTATTGAGGAGATGAATTATGAGGAAAGAGATGTCTCATCTAAATTAGAATTACCCCCTTCATATATTTGAGATATTTTTTTTTTACCATTTGAACGTGTGTCACTACCTATCACTCAAATCCTCATCCATAGCCTACAAATTAGATGGTTGCTTACACATTTCTTGAGTTTCTTCATGAGTCATGGTTGAGAATTTTATATGTTTAATCAGTGAATTATTTTTTTGAGAACCCATAATTTTTACCTATAATTCTTCTATATTTACTTTTTTATCACACATCTTGAATCAACCCAAAATCTAAAATCTATGCAAGTTTCAAAAATTAACATACCTTTAGAAACCCTCGTTTGTAGGTTGTCTTGGTATCTGACCTTTCTCCTAAATTATTTCTGAAATTTTGGCCCCTATGAGTCTGAAATGTCATCTAATAGTAGCCTAGTATGTCTTCTCAACAATGCCACAAGTTTAACCCAATTTTGATGTGCCACGATAAAGTTATGGTAACTTTCCCAAAACTTGTCGTTTTTTCCCATTCAGGAAATACAAATTGTATAGCATGCCACATGTCTAAATTTCCTTCTCAGGCTTATGAAAATTTCACCTCAAAAGGTATAGTCTATATTCTATCTCATCCAATAGGTGGCACTCAATTTGGAGTCCTTAAGCTTCAGATGTAATAGTATTACCGAGAACACTTGTTTGAGACTAGTATCTGGGCTAGTCAAAATCCTAAATTCCATACACCATAACTCCCAAATTATAATGAAACATAACTTTAAATTCTTAACCATATGTACTTATATCCTTCTTATAAGTCTCCTCAAAGTTTCACTACATAAAATGGACTTGAAAAAAAGAATAATATCGAAAATGGATTTGATACCAAATGTTATGCACCAAATTTTAAAAATAGCATAAAAATAGAAAGAAACTGATTCCAACACCTTGAGATCTAAATAAAGAGATGAATAAGAATCCTATTTCAGGGGGGAACCTCCTTATACAATATATCAAATGCACAAGACAAGATTAAAATCATAAAACTATGTGACGTTGATATATATATATATATATATATATATATATATATATATGAGGCAAACAATACAATTAATTCTATCTTACCATACAATTACAAGTAAGGTCATAATCAACCAATAAAGATAATACTAATATAATAATAGAAATGTAAGGTCACAATATATAGGGCATAATAGGTATTATATTCCTACATATTGGGACGTTTATCTTTTGGTGTGTCTAATACATGGACTACATACAATTGAAAACCTTTCCTAAAATATCTCTTCAAATGCAAGGATGAAATATACCTAACAAAAACTGATTTTGGAATGCCCTTCATTAGCCTTGGGTTTATTTCTTTACTAATGCATTCATTTTTTTGTCATAGCAATCAAGTTTAATTTGATGTTCTTCCAACCAATCCATTGCAATGAGTACATCATAAGAGATAAGTGGAAAAATATTTATATTTTCCCATGTGAAGAGTCCACCCATATCTAATGGAAATTTCTTCACCACTTCACTAACTTTTCTCTTAGTTCCAATGGCTATATGGACCATCCATGAATTACTATGTTTTCTTTTTTCAAAAGAAAAAATATCAACAATCATAGGAGTAACATAAACGTGAGTAGATCCATTGTCAACCTTAATATAACATAAGGTAATATTGCTTATAAATCTTACCTTCAACCTCAAATGCAACCTATTGATGGTGTGCTTGATGGTACTCCAATACAACATTGATCATAAGAGCGACCCTTACTACATCTCCAATAGTTGTAGCCTCTTGTATGTTGTTGTTGATCCTAGATTTGTTACCATTTTTTGTAGATAAAATGCTCATTTAACCATATATTTTATTATATTTTGTATATTTTATGACACGTAGATCATTATTCAACCTCAGCTATGAGTGTTTTTAAGGTTTATATGAAATTATTTTATTATTATCATTTTTATGGTTTTATTAAATAAAAACTACATTATTGAAGCATATTTGATGTATTAATTAGTTTGTATGATTGTTTATAGGTTTTATAATCATTTTGGGCCAATTTAATATGCAAAACACATTCAACATGCTTTTTGCACAGCATGTCCAGCTCGTCATTCAGCCCATTGCATGAAAATCGCTGGTGGTTTGCCAGATGTTGAGATGTGTTGCTGTACACTCCAGTACTGAAGCACGCTAGTAGATAGATACTCCCTTCACCCTAGATCGATGCCCAACGTATCCAGCTCACGTCCCAACCTTCCGTTCAGCACTTCGTCCAGATTGCCTATCAGACTGCACACTACTGAGAAATAATTTTGGGCATTTAAAACATGAAATAGCTGCCAACGAACATTTATCCACGTGTCTGGGTGATGAAGCCATGTTAAAGACTATTCTCCAGCCTGCATTCTCCTTTAATTTCCCCCACGTCAACCATCCATGTGCTGGACTATTGCATTCAACCCATGCTCTAAAAGATGCGCCACTACGCTCTCCTCTGTTCGCCATCAGTCGCTTGTTGCGATAAGGAAGGATCCTATTCACCATCAGTCACATGCTGCAATAAGGAAGGATCCTGTTCACCACCTTTGAAGATCGTTCATGCTGGAGAGAAGCCCGTGCGCCACATCTGAAGACTGTTCATGCTGAAGAAGGAGGATGCCTGCGCGGTGGCTTGTAAACAATTAAATGCTTTAAAGAATGGCTAAATTTGGAGAGCGGTCAACCTCTAAAGGGTTGACTTGCTCATCCCTATAAATCAGTATATAAAGCAACCTCTGTGAGAGAGCTCAACTAGATAGAAAATTAGTCAGTTAGTAGAGTTAGGAGAAGAGTTCTTGCTGTAATTTACTCTTGAACTTTGTATTTATGTTCCACCATCTAAATAAAGAGTTGTATGCATTGCTGTTGAAGACTGCGTTTAAGTAGAAGTTAGCCAGGCATCACCCCTGATTGCTGATTGATTGCTAAGAGGGACCCTCATCAACCAGAGGTTCATTTTCTTTGTTTAGCTTAGTTTCTTTTCTGTTTTAGCTAGTCTAGTTTAATTTCTAGTTTGTTTCCATTAGATTATAGTAAATTCTATTTTATTTGTTTTCTGTAACACATTAACTTAGTTTTATTTCGAACTTAATTAGTTATATGCGTGCATAGCTTGCTTTCAGTTATTTGCTTTTAGTCATTTTGTTTCCAGTTATTTTCATTTCCAGCATTACTTTCAGTCTTTGTTTTCAAGAATATAGAATAAGTTGTTTTCATGAATTTAGAATAGATTAATTCTGTTATTTCCTTTCCTGTTTTGAATTTATCCAAGTTAATTTCCAGTTTATTTATTAGTTTAATATGCAAATGATTTCTTTTGTTCATGAATTAGTTTAAGGTTAATTTGCTGTTAAATAGGTTTATTTACTGTTCCAATGCATTAGAATTACATCTGCATGGCTTCAGCTAAAGATTAGTTCATTTAGGTTAGTTTTTACCATTTTTACTATGCAGCCTACCATTTGGAAAACTTGTTCATTCTGTTATTCAGCCACCCTTTCAGACCCACAGTTCAGTCTGCCATTCAACCCTTAGTTTTGTTTTTTTGTGTTTTTTATGTATTTTAAGATTGTTTTCAGTTCTGTTTTGCTGATGTTTGAATTATGCTTTGTCTGTAATAGTTAAATAATAGTTTTGTTTAACATTTAAGTTAAAGTTTAGTTGTTTAAAATTATTTATTAAAGTTTTATCATTTTCCACACTTCTTTTACTTTGAATGTAGTTTAAGTTATTCTTAAGTTTTGTTTCTGATTTTCTCTTATGGTTGTATGGTTTTGTGTCTATTCCTTTTGAATTGATTTATTTGTTTGCATGTGAGATTTAGTGTTTTTCTTAGTATGTTTTAGGTTGTCTTCTTATGATTGTGTTATTGTTGAAAGAACTTGTAGGACGAAAACTCAAGATATTTCTTTATTAAGTTTTCTACTTGCTTCTTTTTAAGTTTTATCTATTAACTTTTCTAGTTGCTTATAAGTTAAGTCTTCCTTGCACTTTAGTTTTCCGTTTGAATAAGTAAGTTATTGATTATATCCTCTTTAGTCCAAAGTTATAAGATATATTATTTGTTTAGTTAATCTTTTATCTCAGTTTAGTTACCTTAATTGCATTTTTAGGAAGTTTGACTTAGTTTTTCATTTTGAAAGATCTTTCGATCTTTTGTTTGTTAAAATATTTACACGACACTCTCTACCTTCGCATATATTTTGTGTCAACTCTAAGTTTACCAAGCATGATTGATAATTAAAGAATAGGTGGATTAATTTACACATTATAACACCCAATACTTTTGGCGCCGTTTCCAGGGAGTTGTTCTTTAAGGTAGAGTAGAATTCTTTATGAAGTTTAGTAATAGGTTGGTAGCAGGGGAGTGGTAAGATGAGAGGTAAGAACTTGCGCATCTGTTATAATAGGCACCCCCCAAACCCAACAATAGCAGTAGCATAGGTTTTCTTTAGTTTAAATTTTTTCATGAGCAGACTTAGAGATCCTCAGGGTAGATTTGTTAAGACATGAAAAATTATCGGAATCCCTACTAACTACCATAGGGGACATAATTCCCCAACTACTAACTCACCAGAAAGGTATCAAAAGACTCCTATAGAAAGTAGTTCTACCCTGAAACCTAAAGAAACTCCCTTAGAAGATTTTACTGGAGAATACATAGAAGGAGAAGGAACCTTTGCAGAAGGTCCAAAGGACCCTGTTCCTGAGGAAGTTCAAGAATATCAACCATTAGAAATCCCTAGCCCTCCACTAGTTTCAAACCCAATTAACGTAACTTTTTCACTAGTAGGAGATCCAAATTTTGTTGACTTTGTTGATCCTGCTCAAGTAAAAGCTCTCTTTGGAAATTCAGTCAATCCAGTTATTTTGCGAATTGAAACTTTTGCAATAGAACCTACTATCCCTCTAGGGTTTAATAAAAAATGGTTGATCAGAGGAAGGTCTCTCCTGAAAAACATTGGGATGCCTCCTTATCACCTCAAAAGGAGCCTCCTAGGTATATTTACATTAATAATCCAACTTATATGGAGAGATGGGGAGAAAACGAAGATCGTGATGAAGTTAGGAATGGAGAAGGAGAAAGGGAAAATCGAACTGAGGCTACCTTCGGGTTCCCTATCTTAGATACAATGCAAGATGTAACTATGAAAAACACCCCTCCTTCCTCCTCGCTTACTTTCTATGGAAAAAGTAATGAGGACCTGGACACATTCTTGTTTGAGTTCGATATCCTTTGTAGGAGTTACAATTATCTACAAGATGCTCACAAACTAAAACTCTTTCCCGCTACACTTAAGGATTCCACCTTGATATGGTTCATGGGATTATGAGAATCTTCTATCCGTACTTGAGATGATATGAAAACCTCATTCTTGCGAAAATATCAAGAATATTGCAAACCTAAGGACTCTCGATATGATATATTCAAGATACAACAACTTGAAGATGAGAGCCTAAAGATTATCTCAAGAGGTTTATTTATACATTACATAAGTCTAAATATAATGACCTCCGAGAAGATGCAGTACGTTCACTTTTCCTTAAGGGAATCTCCAAGGACTTGTTAGAGAGTCTTAATCTCATGGCAGCTGGCGATATTTCTCATAAAACTTTTGCATAGATCGGTGAGATGTGTAAAAATTATTCTAGGAGTAGGGGGAAAGTTGCAAATTTTTTTTGAGAGCCTTTTAGTAAGAATATAAGAGGAAATGTTCCTAGTTCAAGCGGAGTTACACGAGTAGAGTAATTAGGAAACCTATTGGAGAATTTTAAGACTGATATCTTAGGAGCAATGAGTTCCCAACTAGACTCTTTACAAGCCAAGAAGAGGTAGGATGAAGAACGAGCAACAATGATTATCTTTTGTCCAAGATGTAGAACTAAACATCCCCAAAGGGAATGTCCATTAAACAACACCTCTGTATGCCACATCTGTACAGAAGAGTTTCCAATAGATAAATGCCCATTCTTTCCTGGATTTCAAGCCATCTATAAGAGTGGGGATGTAGCTGAAACATCTAGGAGGCCTCCTTGGAAACCTAGGGACCAACCAGCATATCCAAAATTTTCACCACAAGTTCCACTCTATTATCCTCTATATCAACCATCTCAATAATGGAACAATTCTAGTTGGTAGAATTGGCCACCTCAGTATCCTCCTCCTCAATTTCCACAACAACAATATTGGTCACAAGGATGGAGAGGACAACCATATCCTTAGCCACAACCTGTTCCTACACCTAATCATCCTTATCCTCAAAATCAAACAAATTTCCAGCAAATGCCGCATGGATTTGTACCTCCAGTTCCTTTTATCACACAACAATATCATCACTTTCAGAGTGCAAATCCTCCTTGACCGACATTATTACCTGCATAGCCGATACCTAACCCTAATAATACACCAACTCAAGCTCTTAACATCATTGAGTTGTGAACTCTTCCCTCATACCTTATCTCGAATGTACTTGTACATGAAATTCAATTACGATCGGGAAGAGTTGTGAATAATAAACCCAAGTCATCAGTCATCATCCAGGAACCAAATGACGAACAAGAATATTCAAGCGAACCCATGAATGATGCTATCTTGGAGGATGTGAACATTCCAAAGGTTTCAGTACACACCCATCCTCCACAAGAAACTATTCAGGAGCAAAGAATTCCTCCATTTCCAGAAATATTAATAATAGAAAAACTTGTAGTTCATCCGAAGTATAACATTTTGAATGAATTAAAGAACATTTGTATAAAATCCCTCTATTACAAGCTATTAAAGATATACCAATCTATAGTAAGGTAATAAAAGAGCTCTGTATTAAACTCCCAGGAAAGAAGCAAAAGGACCCTCTTACAATTCATGTTATAGGAGAAATGTCTAAATGCATGACATGCATTAGAGGAAATTTGGGGTCTAAAATGGGCCTACTAAGGAAAATAATAAAATAATAGTTAAAATAATAATATAATAGTTATTAATTTTGGAGGAAGAATGAAAAAAACTATTTTTTGTGTTCGTATTTTCGACATATATCGTTGTGTTTTTACTCAAATTCTGAGTGGGAGAGCTCGTTGGATGTGAAATTTAATTCCGCATCCAACGAGTACCCACACTACATACTTGGAGAAATACCTGAAAAAATGTGATGATGACAAGAAATACCCCAAAAACAAGAAATACCTGAAAAAACGTGATGATGACATCATCATCACATTTTTTTAGGTATTTATTGTTTTTGGGGTAGTAGGGTCCGTCAAAAGTATGCATTGTGGGTACTGGTTGGATGTGGAATTAAATTTTGCATCCAACAAGCTCTCCCGCTTGAAATTTGAGTAAAAACAGAGGGAGATATGTTGAAAATACGAACAAAAAAAGTAGTTTTCTTTTATGATAAATATGTCAATTCAACCATTATGGTTGACTCATTTTATTGAAATTCTATTGGTTCTTGAATTCCAACTTATAAAATTTATTGTTGGCGCATTTTCTTATAAGGCCCATTTTAGACCCCAAATTTCCTCTAATGTCAGTCTCGGGTTGCAAAATATACAAATCCAGGAACCCCAGTAGTGGCTGTAATTACAAACAACACCGCCATAGAGAATACATTAATCGATTTAGGATCCGATATTAACATGATGACCACTACATTTTTATAAGTTTTATAGTTAGGACAATTTCTTCGACCTACCCTTTCCATCCTAGAACTAGCAGATCGCACTACGGTAAAACCTACTGGAGTCTTGGATGGCATTGTTGTAACGGTAGCTTCATGGGAATACCTTGTCGAATTTATGGTCGTAGAATCAAAGGATCCTTCTAAAGGAAATCCTATTATCTTGGGAATACCATGGTAATCCACCGCAAATGCTTTTATAGGGTGTAGGGATGGAGAGATGACTATTTCCAATGAGTTGTCCACACAAAGACTTATTTTATACCCCTCAGCACAACCAATAACTGAAAATTCATGGTGGTTAAATTTTTCTTTTGGGGATGAATACTTTTATGATCTCTCACTACTACATTTTGATCCAAAATCCGACGGTTTTTTCCGATGGCGCGTGGATTTTTTATTTTAACCGTGCCAAAAATAAGAAAGATTAAATTTTTTTTGAAATAATGGGCATAAGCGTCACTTAAGCGACGGACATCCTCCTAAGTGTCGCTTAAGCGACGGAGCTAAAATTGCTATCCTCCTAAGTGTCGCTTAAGCGACGGCTCTAAAATTGCTCGATTTTTAAAAAAATACACTTAATTCGTTAATTATTTAAAATGGAATGGCATTAGGTTCAAGAATCCATAGTTTTGGTCGAGGGAATGAAATGGGATCTAGTACCTAGTACAAACTATCAAGTGTGAAAATATGTGATGATGTTAAACACTTGCAGCATCACTTGAACATGGGTTATTGGGGTATACCCATTTTAGATTGCAAGAAAACTTGCCTTTGATGTTAGTAATTTCCAAGGTACAATACTAATGTCTAAATATTATTCCTAGAAAAAAAATGGAGTCAATAAGAATAGATCCATCAGATGGAGAGTCTCAAGTTACCTTTCATAAATCAACATGGAAACAACAAGAATCTAATCTGATTGCTTGAAATTGAAGAGAGGAAAGCATTAGGTACAATTCAATACTATAAAGGTTGACACAAATGGTCAAAATATATGAGGAATAACTAATGTAGGCTTACTAACTTCCCTTGAGCATGAACACAACACAATTATGAATTGAACAACGACTGGTTCCAAGTAGGGACCAATGAAATAAAACATCAACAAAAGATAAATTGAATGGATTCTCCATGGTGATTAGAAAGGTAACTAATTCATGAAGTAAGCGACGGCTAGCCTAGCAAGCGTCACTTAAGCGACGGCGCATCAGAAGGCATAATTTAAACTTTTAGGTTTGTTACCCAAGACAACAATGCCATTAGTGTTTCTAGGAGACCATGGGTGTGTGATATTGCACTCTAGATGATACGATGATATATCTTTGGGGATGTTGTATACCATTGGCATTTTGATTTCTATGTCAAAGAAAAATGTATCAATAGATCTGGTCACTAAAACTAACACTGGATCCCTTGTAGAAGCAATCATGTATGCACCAAGATCTGCTTGTTGGCCACCTTGTGTCAAAGGAGCATGTTGGCATGGGTGTTGCAATGAACAATGTTACGATACTACAATAGGGATAGTTGTAACCTATCAATATAAAGTGAAAATGTGTTCAAACATTTATTATTTGCAATAAATAAATATGTTCCAAAAT
>LPNX010730203.1:17653-28507 GCA_001517045.1 Pseudotsuga menziesii | reverse complement strand
TGTTTTGGAGGCCGTCAGTAGAAGAAATCAATGACTGGGTTGGAGATACTTATCTAAAATTTACTGAACAAGAGAATAAGGACCCTCATCGTAGCTCAGACGAATTCTTGCAAACGTACGTTTTTACTGATATTTATGAAATTTTATTTGCTAGTATCCACATAGAATTGCACCAGTGGTTATCCAGGTTGACAGAAAGAAAGACGAACTTCAAAGAATATCAGTCTCTTGAATGGACCCTAGAAAGAATTAAGCTATTGAAAAGTGTGAACAACGCGGTATGAAGAGCTATTGATTTCTGGACAACGCGAACCCTTGAAGCATTTGTGACGGAGTTCGCCATCAACACACATACTTCTTTCAGAGAAGTAGAAAGATAGATTTTCAAAGGACCAAGGGGTAAGTACCTGAATTCATTAAGTCTAAAAATTAAAATCCTCTTGGCTGAGAAAGGCATATTGCTTATCCAATCAAATTGCTAGATTTATTGCTACTAACCTATGTTTGGACGCGAAAGTGACTTCGACGAGCAAAGTGGTTTGCTTCGCAATGGTAAAAGATACAAGAGAACTCTTAGATCCTATATCCTAGGCCAGAATACTGATTATACCTCATTAAGTCCGGAAGACTCTGAATCTGAAGAAACCCCTTTTGTAGGAAACCCTCCTATAACTCCGTAGCGAAGATCTGTTATCCCTGAGAGCCCTTCGCAGTCTGAAAGTAACCCTAGCCCAAGTAGTCCTGTCGTAGGTCAGTCTACCTTCTTAAGTTCCCTTCCTCTTGTTACCAGTCTCCCCCCTGTTACCAGTCTTCCTCCCCCTCCTCCTCCCCCTCGATTCACTATGGCCCATGTGAATGATGATGTCAAGCTCCCAGTCTTTAAAGGAACTGGATCAGAGGATCCAGAGCAGTTTTGGTTCTTATGCGAAGCTGTTTGGACTACTAAGAATATTATGGATCAAAATACAAGAAGAGAGTAGCTGGTCACCTCTTTCAGAGACTGATCTTTGACCTGGTTTATGAATTTTTCCAGTACTCAGAACTATGCCTTGGCTGATATTAAAAAAGCAATGATCAAAGAATTCAAGAAGCCTAAATCGGAGTCATAGTCTATAACTGAACTGAAAGAAATTTAGCAGAAGCGAGGTGAATCAGTTTGGGACTTTGATCAGAGGTTCAAGGTTCTATTGGATCAAGTTAGCTTCACTATTGGACCAGAACAACATAAAGAATGGTTCATTGCAGCACTATAGCCTCATATCAGGACTCCACTTATGCAACAGAAGGTTGCTGATCAGCAAGAGGCGTTGGAAATTGCTATGAAACTTGAAACAGCTCTTGTTGGAGATAATTCCGGAATAGCCCAGATATAGGCACAGTTAGCAGAAATGGATTTGGAGCTTTGCGACATGAAAAAAGGGAAATCTATTCGAGAAGAGGTTTGGTGTACACGATGTAAGATAGAAGGTCATGACAAAGAATAGTGTCCTGCATTAAGAAATTATTTGAATACTGGTGCACCGAACCCATTTAACCCTAATGTCCTATATTGTGAGATCTGTAGAACAACTGGCCAGCATCGACCTGAAGATTGCTATCTGCTGCAGAGATATGTTCAAGTACCTAAGAATCACTACTGCAATTTCTGTAAGTTAGTTGGACACAATGAAGATGAATGTCGCAGCTTTGACCTAATGAGAGAGCGAACCTATGATGCTTATAGGGTACAAACCGATGCACAAGGAAATGATGGATATGGTTACCATGGTGGTACACCAAGTCGAGGTAATTTCAGAGGTCGTGGTCATGGTGGTATGCCTGGAAGAGGACGGGGCCAGATTATTTGCTATAACTGTAATCAGGCAGGACATGTAGCTAGAGAATGTCAGAACCCAACTCTGACATGTCGATATTGCAGAGCAGTAGATCATGTGATTGATAAATGCCCACAGTTGATAGCCAAGATACAAGAAAGAAATGGCACTCCTACTCAGAATGTTCAAATCATTACTGTAGAGAAAAGACCTGTCCCATCCCTTAACGTTGTTACAAGGAGTGGAACTACGATGCAGGTGCAGAATAAGGGGAAACAACCTAACGAGGCTTGGGTCCGTAAGACCCCAAAGAAAATCCCAGCTTTCGATGTTGGAAGAGAAAAAGGAACATTTATGGAAGCTAAAAAAGACTTTGCTGATCTGAGAACATCAGTAGCAACTACGCAACAGCATCAACAGTAGTTACAGTTTCAAGAAGCTTCGCCGGATCAAGTAAGTACACTGACATCATTTTTACAATGTTGTATGAATCTATTAAGAAATCAGAATGCTTTGAATGAGTTACAGAAAGTTATTGAGTCTTGCGCACCTCAACGAAGCTCTGTTAGAGGAAAAATTGTTAATAGAGTTAGAAGGACTAGAAGAGAAATGAGATTGTATGCTCAGATAGGAGATTATGACATGAATGATATCATTTTAGACTTGGGATCATAAGTAAATGTCCTAACTAAGAAAACATGGGAACAAATGGGAAAAACTTCGCTTGAATGGTCCCCTATATAGTTGATATTAGCCAATCAGCAGAATATTGTGCCCTTGGGAAGATTCCCTAGTGTACCACTGGATATTGATGGAGTCAGTACCTTAGCATATTTTGAAGTCATTGAAATAATTGATGATAGAAACCCCTATCCAGCCTTGCTAGGAATTTAATGGGCAATAGACAATCATGTAGTAATCAACCTTAAGAATAGACAGATGACTTTTGAAGGAAAAGGCTTGAGAGTCATAGTACCGTTGGACCCTTATCAAGGAGAAAGGTATACAGAGCCAATCAGAGATGAAGATGAGGATGTTTTAGATCATATTTACAACATCACAGCTAAAGAAGAAGACTATGTTAACCCTACTGCTGAAGGTATAATGGATTGGCAGTGTGACAATTCTTGCATGACTGATTCAGATGAAGGCCTAGAGAATTGGCAGAATCGACTTTATGAGTTACATGGACATCGATGTGCAATAATTACTAAGTCTATCAGATGGGTTGGCTCACAGACAAGAATATTACCTACTTTTGATGGCTTTCCAGACCCATAAGATTTTATTGTACAATTCTCAGAGCAAGTACCAGATTCACAGAAAATGGAGAATCTAGATTCAGTATTCAGAGCCACAACTGCCAGATGGTGGAATGGTCATAAAAAGTATATTCATAATTGGAGAGCTTATCAAAAGTTTCTTCTCCTAAGATTCATGGATCAACCTCAGGAGGTATGAAGCAGATTTAATGGTAAGACTAGCCCTCAGGAACATTTAGAGCAGTGTTATGAAGCATGGAAGCATGTACCTTGTGAAGAATGGGTACATAGGTTTGTACACACTCTGGAACCTGTAGAAAAGAACTGGTATGCAGAGGTGGAGCTTCTCCATGGTACTGTAAGTTGGGTTAGCCTTGCTAATAGTTTTGTGCTCACATTTTCTATTACTAAGGTTTGCCCTAGTTTGGACGCAGCTATTAGGTTGATCCATACTAAGGTGTTTGATGATAAATAAATAGCCGAGTACCAACCTGATTGGAAGGAACAAGAAGCTAATGCAGTAGAATGCTATAACCTCACCATCGATGAAGATGATGACCCTCGCAAAATTAATATTCCTGAGTCAGAAGGACATTGCAAAGTACATGGACCAGCAGTTGAATCACCTGAAGTAACTCAGCCCTTGAAGACAAGGAAAGTAAACATTGGATCAGAAGAAATGCCTAAGTACGCTACCATTGGAGATTATTGGGACAAAGAAATGGTGAGCAAAGTGACTGAACTCCTCCATGAGTATCAGGACTTATTTCCGATGAATTTCTCAGAAATGAAAGGTATCCTTGGTGAGATAGGAGTGATAAAAATACCTTTGAAAGCTGATGCGAAGCCTATGAAGCAGCGCCCTTATAGGATGAACCCTAAGTATAAAGAAAAAGTCAGGATGGAGCTAGATAAGATGCTCGCTACAGGAATCATTGAGCCTTTCAAAGAGTCCGAATGGGTCAGCCCTATGGTGGTACAAGAAAAGAAGACGATGGGAGAAATCAGAATCTGTGTTGATCTGAGGAAGCTAAATGATGCATGTTTACATGATCCTTTTCCTACTCCCTTTACAAATGAAGTTTTAGACAATGTCGGAGGTCAAGAAGTGTATTCTTTCACTGATGGATTTTCAGGTTACCATCAGATCAGGATTGCTCCAGAGGATCGACATAAAACAACCTTTGCTACAGAAATGGGATCTTTTCAATATACTGTTATGCCCTTTGGATTGAAGAATGCACCTACTATGTTTTCCAGAGTAGTCATATCTGCATTTAAGGAATTTATTCATAAGTTCTTGGAAGTTTACTTTGATGATTAGACTATCTTTGGTTTATTGAAATATCATATAGCCAGTTTAAGACTTATGCTAGACAAGTGTAGATAGCATCATATTTCATTGAACCTGAAGAAGTGTATCTTTTGTGCACCTTTTGGAATTCTGCTAGGTCACATTGTATGCAAGCAAGGATTGATGGTAGATCCTACGAAGATAGCCATTATTGTGAACTTTCCACCTCCGAAGTCTGTTAAGCAACTTCGCACTACGCTTGGTCATACTGGATATTACAGGAAATTCATTAAAGGATATGCTCAGATTATAGCCCCTGTGGAAAAGAAATTGAAGAAAGATATTAAGTTTGAGTGGACACCTGAATGTCAGGAAAGCTTGGATATTTTGAAAGAAAAGATGGTAACTACCCCTATCTTAGTATTCCCTAATTGGAGTAAGGAGTTTCATGTTCATGTCGATGCATCTTCCATTTATTTGGGTATAGTATTGGCTCAGTCAGGTGAAGGTAATATTGATCACCCTATTGCTTTTGCAAGTAGGAAATTGTCCACAATAGAAAAGAATTATACTACGACAGAACGAGAAGGTCTAGCTATGGTTTATGCCTTGCAGAAATTTCAACATTATTTGTTAGGATCTCATTTTAAGATGTTCACTAACCATTATGCTTTGAAGTATTTGGTTAAAAAGCCTGTGTTAGGTGAAAGGATATGCAGATGGATGATTTTGTTTCAAGACTATGACTTTGAGATCATAGTTAAGCTAGGAAGACTTAACCTGGGGCCTGACCACTTGTCGAGGCTCCAGTCAGGAGAAGAGCCCACTAGTTTGGACGAAGTTCTTCCTGACGCCCAATTGTCTTCCATCCAGATGGTTGATGACTATTTTCAGGATATTGTTCAGTACTTGTCTACAGGTTTTGCACCCTCTGAGATGAAAACACAGCAGAAGAAGCAGCAGGTGGTTAGAGCAGCTTACTTTACCTTGATAGCAAGACAACTATATAAGAGGGAACCAGATGAAATACTGCAAAGATGTGTCCTGGAGCATGAAAAGCCATTGATTTTGGCTGAGGCAAATTCTAGAGCAGAAGGAGGTCATTATGCAGGAAAATCTACGGCACATAAGATTCTGACAACTGGATTGTGGTGGCCTACGATTCATAAGGATGCAAGAGATTATTGCCACAGCTGTGATATCTATCAGAGGACATGCAAACCATCCAGGATGTATGAGATGCCTCTGGTTCCACAGGTAACTTTACAAGCATTTGACAAGTGGGCTATTGATTTTGTTGGACCAATCAACCCCCCTGCAAAGAAATCTAGAGCAAGATACATTATTACAGCAACTGATTACCTTACTCATTGGGCCGAAGCTCAACCAGTTAAGGAATGTAGCACTGTTACAACTGCGAAGTTCATATTTGATAATATCTTGTCGAGGTTTGGGTGTCCTAGAATTCTTATGAGTGATCAAGGATCACATTTTATGAATAAGACTATTGAAGCATTGACCGAAGAATTTCGAGTATATCATCAGAAGAGTACTGCCTACCATCCTCAAGGAAATGGAACTATCGAAGCCTTTAACAAGATTCTTGGGCACGCTCCAACGAAGGTTTGCAATGTTAAGAGAAATGATTGGGATCTTAGAATTCCAGCAGTATATGGGCTTATAGAACCACTTGCAAGAAGTTGACAGGACACACACCTTTTAGGCTGGTATATGGATAGGAAGCAGTTATTCCCATGGAGTACATTATTCCTAGCCTCAGAATATCTGCCTTCACAGCGATGGATGATCCAGCCGTGTTGAATGAAAGGCTGGAAAAGATATTAGAACTAGAAGAAGACAGATTCATCGCAGGTTTCCAGCAACAAGTACAGAAAGCTAGAGAAAAAGTATGGCATGATAGACACATTAAGAAGAAGCATTTTCAGAATGGTGATCTTGTGCTCTTGTATGACAGTAAATTCATGAAGTTCCCAGTAAGTTCAAGACACATTGGAAAGGACCATACCAAGTTTAGAAAGTTACTGATGGTGGTGCAGTTTGGCTAGCTAAATTGAATGGAGAAATTTTGCCTTCCATGGTCAATGGAAGTAGATTAAAGAAGTACAGGTATGGTCCTGTACCCCCTGATCAGAAGTAATAGCAAGAAGAAGAGTCTAAGTACCAATAACAGTTGAAATTGGGTACTAGACTATAATGAAGCTGTTCTCAGAGAACTTCGGCAGATTGTTGGAAAATTTACGAAGTGTCGAAGGTCTATATTGTGTCAAAGGTCCTTATTGTGGCAAAGCTGAAGTTAGTGTTTGTGCTGAAGAAGAAAGGTGTGTCGAAGCTTAAAATGTGACCGTTGGAAAAAATTAGATTTGGTGGTGCCAGTACGCTAACTACATTAACTGCCTGTAATGATGAGATTTTGGTTGAATCCATAGCCGTATTTGGGAAATCTAGCGCCGTTTGGACAAGATCTACCGCCGCTCTGTTAGATTTGGTGTCTTTAATGCATAGTCATGGCATATTTGGTCATTGGATTCTATAAGAAGACACCCATGGCTGCGAATTTTGCACTACACATTTTCTTGAATTTCGCAGTTGAGTCCATGTCAGCTGATCGTGAAGTCTAGCAATTGGTGAGAGAATTCAGAAAGAGGGGTCTGCAGAACTTTATGAGAAACCCACCTGCATCTGCACCTCGTGAAGAGACTCCCCCAGCACCGAATCAACCAATACAGACACGATCTACCAGAAAGAAGTTTAAGGTAGAAGTTCGCTCTAAGCGGAATGAAGACAGGCACAAACCATCAAGAAAGACACCGGAGGATCTCGTGATTCAGATGAATCCTCTTGGTTTGGCAGAGCTTCCACCTTAAGATTTCAAAGACTTTGGTGAGGATGAGAACGTTGCATCGCAGCATCCACCATATCTTCCGCCTATTCGACTAGGATTTAAGCCACCTCGACGGACAGTCAAGTCCACGTTACTCACCCCTTCATTGCCACAAGGTGTGAAGTTGGTCGGAACGATGACCAGAAGATTAGATCGGCTCAAGTACGCAGACCATGATATGAATGATCATGAGAAGTTTCCACAGTTCACACCTAGGAAATACTTACACTCCGTCCATTATCTGGAGGTTGGAACGATGTTACTTGAAGTAAAATAGTGGGTTGCTGGCTTGGAGCAAGCTGGCTTGTTGAAGATGTTGAATTTCCCCCACTTTGGTCATAGCCCGTAGGTTACCGTGGTGGTCAAGCAGTTATTGGCGTTGGTGCATGATGGGAACCTATGGATAGAAAACTAGAGAATTACTATAGATGGAGAGTTGATTCATAGGATTACAGGCTTGCCGAAGGAAGGGCCTGATCCTAGGATTGAATTTGTTGGAAAGCACGAAGATATGAAGCTGGCACAGCACATGAAGGACCGCTTCGGTTTGACAAAAGGAAATCGAGGGTATCAAACATCGACTATTCGTCACCAGAACATTCACTTCGCCATAGAGATCCTAGCATGCAAATTAATGTGGAAGTGCAGACCTAATGAAGTACCTGCCCCGATTGTCAGTATTGCCGTGAACTGTGCCGACGGATACAGTTAGAAATGGACAGAGTACATTACTAGAGAATTCCTTGCAGATGTCCGTGATGCATAGGAGAAACGTAGAGCCTTTCATTATTCATGGTTGTTAGTGCTTATTGCACTGGTAGGATGGAGAGAACCTACCGAGGCACAGTTTGTTGATGTGCCTCTGGAGATGCCTAGCGCAGCAAGGTATGCATCTCTTTGGGTCTCACAGGATAAGGCCTTGCAACAGATGATGAACTACGTGTTCGCCTTCTATTCGATGAATATTACATATGAGATCCTGAAAACACCCCGGCTTCGTAATGAGCTATTTTCTCAGTATACTGGAGTGGCCGAATTCAATGTTGATATGCATAATGTCTTCATCCAGGCCCGCACAGATAACAAACATACATGGTGGAAGTTACCATACATGGTGAACCAGGAAGACATCCTTGCAGTAGTTCAGCAGTGGCTGGCTGAATGGATGAAGGATGCAGGAACAAGGCCCGACATACCAGTCCCTCCAGTAAAAGATGTGGGCACAGGTCCTAGCCAGCCATAGCAGAATGACCCACTAGAAGAGAGTGAAGAACAAGATGATTCACAGCAGAGCGAAGGTGACCTTGGTGGAGATGACGGAGCTGGTGAAGAAGAAGAAGAATAATTCAAGACCATTTCAGACCCTAATCGCCTAGATAAGTGCAAGCCCCCAGAAGTGGAGGAAGTGACTAAGCCTCAGCCCTGAAAGAAAACTAAGGCATCGAAGGGCAAGAATATCGTCGAAGAGCCCGCTTTGACGATTGAAGAGCTTGATCAGGATCTGACGAAGTCTACAGAGGTATTATCTAGAAAATGGGTAGAGTTTGAAGCTAAACATCTTGATGTGCTCACTGGCGTAGCACGGTGAATTGCAGAACTTAAGGAGTTAGCAGAAAGAACAGCAACTGGCGCTGCAGCAAGTAGTGCCCCAGTAGGCGCACAGCCAGATACTAGACAGTGGCTAGCCAGAAACAAAAGAGGACAAGTACCAAGTGCAACTCTTATAATACCCGACGCAACATCTCGATCGTAGGTAAGCATGATAGTTGAGATAGATTACACTAAGTTTTCTATGCCGAAGCTGCATTTTTGTCAATTGGCACTCATGAAGGAGATCTGAGAATGAGACAGTTACACACACATGCAGTTAGAGAATACCACGAAGCAGAGTGAGAGTCTCAAAGCACAGTTGAAAGAAGTTGAACAAAAGAAGAGGGAAACATAAAACAAGAAGGCTACACTAGCGCGAGTGTTGTATGAGGCATGTCGAAGTCTCCCTGACTTTGACATGCAGGCTGAAGAATAACTGGAGCAAAGAATAGTCAAGCTGAAAGACTATGCATAATAGTCTAGAAGCTAGACAGAGAAGATGAAAGTAGAACATGAGGCCCAGATTGTAGAGCTTCAGCTTCGCCTCATTCCCGAGAGTCCACCAGAGGTTAGGGAACAACGTCGCAGAGATATTCAGGCCTCAGCAATGAAGATCTTAGATCTTGTAAGTAGTGCATCAAAGCTGCTAGATGAAAGTGTCGAGGCCTGGGCAAAGTTACAGGACAACCTAGAATTAGAAAATTTGCAAGAAACCATCAAGCAGCGACAGACAGAGCTGGATGCAGAAAAAGCAGAAATTAAGACATTGCCTCCTATGCAGAAGATGCTTAAGGTGAAGCATAGTAATGAGCTCCAGTGAGAAATTGAGTCTTGCAGAAGAAAAGAAACACTATTAGTGAGCTCTGTGCAGCCCCTCATTAACGAGGCCTTGGAGTTGAGCACTGCTGTAGACAATTAGCTCAAAGTATTGAAGGAGTATGATGCATTTGCACAGGAAAAGGCCAACGAAGCCTCTGCAACAACATTGCAGGAGATAGTGGAGAAATAACAAGCAGTCGAAGATATCATGCGCAGTGTCAACAAGCAGTTTACTATCTTCGCCAACAAGATTCTTGCACCCGAAAAGTAGCAGAGTGTCTCGGGACGGGACACTGGTGAGTCTTAGGGGCCTGTTGGGGCTCGAACCTTGAAGGTCCTTAATTTTGGCAACTCCGCAGTTTTGGTGCGAAGCTTGTAAGCAGAGTTTCGGTCCAAAATAGTCTTAGGGGCTTCGGGGTTGGGTCGAAGCCCCTCTTTTTGTAGATGTCCCATGGTTTTTGGGTACCCATGGTTTAAGCCCATGGTATTGTAATAGTGCACTTGTATAAATAGGCACTTATGTAAAGGAGTCAAAAATAAGAAGCTGTGTGTTATGATGATGATGTGATGTGAAGAAGCTAAGGTCTATTTTTGGGTTTAAGGTTAAGTCCCAGCTGAGTGCGTGGACAACCTCTGCAGCTGAGTGCGCAGAGGGTTTTGGAAGAAAGGTTCTACAACTAAGTGCACAGTTTTGGGTTGTTGAGAAGATCTACAGCTGAGTGCACAGATCAGAACTGTGTTTTTTGTAAATTGTCGAATATAAATGCAGTTCTGTGGACGTAGCCCCTACACTGGGGGTGAACCACGTATATCTTGTGTTGTGGTGGTTCTTTTTATTTTGTTCCTATTATGTTTTTATGCATTTGATAAGTAGATGAATGATAAAGTAAGATAAATTGATAAGTATTAACTTCGTTGTGAATTCCCATTCAAGGGTTAAGCAAGAAACTGTCTTTTATCTAAACTACAAATCTATTTAAGTGAATGTCGAAGCTCTGTATTACATAATTATTCTTTGTTAAGGCTAAAGGTACAGTAATATCCCTCTTTCTCATACAGAAACCTAATTCTGCGGCACCCCATAGCTGTTTCGGTTGAGACTGCAACCTGTTCGCAGGTTGTTGCTGAAAGGGCCAACACTGTGGGTCTGTTTGTTGGTGTGAAGATAAAAGC
>LPNX010730203.1:5649-16887 GCA_001517045.1 Pseudotsuga menziesii | reverse complement strand
ATGTCTAGAGTCACAAAACAATTCTAACATGAACTTTCCATTTTGTCTTCTTCTGTATTCCACTAGTAAAACAACTACATGCAAGCACCCTATAGCCTTCTAAAGTAGCCTAGTAGTTTAGGCATTATTCCTACGCTAATACAAGCACACACCATAACAAATTCCTATGTGAGAGAAATTTCTCTCAAGAAAACTTTTCCTATCTTTATATTATTGGAAGGTAAATGATAATTATATATATTCATAGACTAAGCTAGAATAACTATCCTCATGTGATGAGGAAGGCTAAAATTTAGACCGACTCCCCTATGTTTCACCAAGCACTATTTGCCGACCACCAATTACAATAGCACTATTTTTTTTGCAAGATTTTATATTTTAGGCTTATTTCATTTTTAAAAGTAGCATCACTTTATATGCCAATGTTTTGTCATTTGATTATGGTTACTAAATTCCTAGTAAACCTTTTTAAGTTCTGAAAAGTTCATTAATTTCCTAATCAGGTAAGTTCATGAAAGGTCTTACAAGATTGGTTGAAGGCAAAGGATTGGTAATTCCTTCCTAGCTAAGGTAATGTTGAATAATTTTGGTAAATAAAAAAAAAAAAAGAGTATAATCTTGAAAGTTCTTGAAATATGCTTAAGAAAGTAAGGACAAGGGATAAGCCACATGAATTATGAGTGGACTATAGAAAATCACGGAGAGGTAAACTAGAGAGTGAATTAATAGAAGAGCATTGCATTGAATATTATCTTATGCATAGTTTATTTTGTAATTCTACTTGTATAGGGGTAGGGGAATTGGCCCAACTGAGAAAGGGCATTGTACATATTTTGAGATTAAAAACTATGTTCTAAATTTATTCCATTACACATGTGATGCCACTGTAAATGACTTATATTTTTATAAAGTATAAGTATCAGTGAGATTGATACATTATCATATAAAGGAGTTATACCATAGCAAAATTCAAGGGAGGATAACCCTATACACAGTCTGTTAAAATATCTGAATCAGATAATGTTGAATCCTAACATATAAGTTCAAAACTATAGTTGTGTACCTTTGGATTGATGCAAACTTTCCCCTTCTCACTTGAATTTCTTGAAGCAAATAGAGGAGAGACAAAAATATAAAGCCAAAAACCGATATAGGGAATTAAATTTTGAAACATGGGAAACATAGGTGTTTTCTATAATAGAGGTAGACAAATGTAATTCTCTCTACTCATCCATGCTCTGCTCCCATTTGTTGTTTTTTATTTTACTAGAGTGGAGAATGATGACATTGATTAAATGAATTCTTTGCTCATCCATACTCCTAAATTTAGTATACATGTCTATAAGGGAATTATACACTACCACCACCAACTCACCCCCCCTTCTAACTATGTCTTCATGAACCTCCTTACCAAACCCTAGAGATTCTAGATCAACACATGCAAGAAGGATAAAAGCATAGGTGACCTCATTTGGCTGCACACCCACTATATAGTAAAAAAACCTTCATCACCTCGTTATCATGGACCAATTTGCCTTATTGAAGTACTCTTATGTCATGTAGCCGTGCAACATGGTAGCATTGGTATAGAAGTCCGGTTGAAGGCCTCGCAGGTTCATTAGATGAAAAATGTGTAGTACATATTTCAACGAAACTTCACCTAGCCTAATTGGAAAAACCAAGCATAATCTATCAAAATGAGGGTTTCTAGAAGAAAGTTAAATTGAAGTAAAACTGAAATTATAGCTAATCAACATAATATTAGTTACAAATAATGATTAGTATAAACTATATATATGCAATAAATACTATAAATTGAAAACATAGAGAAAGGAAGAATCTATGGTGGAGTTATGTTATCTTTTATCAATAAGTGTGAAACCTACAAATGTTTTATAACAAAATAAAGGTTCCTTTAATAGATGATAGTGTTATATTATTAATGAAGGTTATATTTCCTTTATGATTTTCTTTGAATCTGTGATTGATCAGTTGGATTTTGGACCTTGGTTCAGTGGCTACATTCTTGTTAAACTTGGTAGTTAGTAACACCTAAGCAAGGTTATCTCAATATCTTAGTAATGGATTGATTTGCATATGCATAATGTATCTTATGTTTCTACATCCTAGTTTCTACTCTTTATGGTAGCTCTTTCTGGCCTAATAGAGAACTAACTCTACCGGTCCTTTACTCATTGAAAATATCGATGTAACAAAGCATATCCCCATCCAAGGACATGCAAACAAATTGGTGTATCTATGCTTGGTTATACATCAGTTATGTATCTTGTGTTTCATTCATTTAGATAACATTTTTCAAAACAAAATAAATATTCATGTAACAGTTCTTATCTAAACCATTGAGTAATTAGGAAATGTTTCATTGATTACACAGAGAGTAACTATTTATGCTATTTTCTGGTATAATTACTCATGTTTAGGTTTGGATGATAGTATCGAAGCTTAGAAATTAATAAAGTATAGCTTATCTATTTTTCAAGTTTCCATCCTTATTCATTTTTAATAAACTCATGGCGTTTGCATTATGTATTTCACTCATACAGATGATGGACTAGAGTGCAAACTATAGAGGCAGTGTAGACTTATCAATGATAAAGGTACTTTAGATTATATTGGACTTCATCATGATGGAGCACTTAAAAGGGATGGGTTTTGTATTTAACATGTATTTCAATAATAAATTTCATGAAGTCTCTCTATCACTTTAGATTTAGATGTAGACATGGAGATGAGGGTATAAATAGAGATTAGTACTTACTTTATGTTTAGGTGAACGCTTATGTTTTCTTTTGAAACAAAATTAGAAGGAGGATTTACCCTTATTGACATGAAATATGTCTTCCACCTTGATTTTTCACACCGTGAAGACCTCCCTTACCTCAAAATTACTCTCATCAATTCCATCACTCCTCGATCAACAAGGAGCTAGAATAAAGAATCTAGTCAGTAAATCAAGTGGATAGAGGAGTTTGTTCTATTTATTAAATCTCAAATCTCCTTTTTTATTGTCCTTTAAGCTCATATTTGATCAAGAAGTTTCCAGCTAACCTGAAAATTATTAGATAGTTGGTTGTAGGTCAAATATTGTTTGTTACACACATACACAACAAAAATCGTTTCTCAACCCAAAGAGGAGGAGGATATACTAAGATTAAACCTTTCTTTATAGATAATAGCATTTTTTATTGGAATTATAAGGCAAGTAACAAATAGAAGGAAAGGAACCAACCACCTTTCACTTAATATTTAGAAAGCCATATCTAGCTCTCACTTCATATTTAGGAAGCAAGGAACAAACAATTCTTACTTTGACCTCTATAAATATAGCTCATTGATAGATCAAAGCTCTAACTTACTGCCAAGAATCATAATAATATATCCAATTTAGTATCCAATAGAAAAAATATTGTTAGTAGGTATTTAGAAGAGTATTGCAAGAAAACAATAGTTTCAATTCTAGGTATTGTTCATAAACTACGGGTTCTGTTGTTCGTGATTCAAACTAAGGAAATCCCTTGGGCTCAAGAAATCCAATAAGGACCACTAACTCATTTCATAGGCCCACACATTAATTTTCATGATCTCCATTTCCCCCCTTCCATAAGCGTCAATCAATTTGAGGACGAGTGAATTATATAGCCTGACAAAAAATACCAAAGGGATGCTTTCTACTATGATGACCATGTTCAAGTCTTAGAGGGTGTGCCCTATCCAATAAAGGGCCAAGTTCAAGTTGGAATAATTTTTTTTTGTCAAATTATGTTTTATATGGTATGGGAGATCCTAAATTTGTGTATGTACAACTAAAACATTGGTAATAATAACAAAAAACATAACATATGACAATTATATGTATAAATAAAAGAAAACTCATCAATGAACTATTATGTCATTTGCACAAAGTCTTAATTTAACAAAGAGGAGAGACATGAAATTTAATCAACCTAGTTTACCTACCTTTGCAACATTGAACATTGGTATATTGGAGTTGAAGCCTTTACAAATGTGGAATGTTCAATAGCACTAGCATGGGGATTCCAAGCAATGGACGATGTCAAATGTAAATAATTCCCAAATATCTCAACTGCATTACTTACATTTTGAAATTCATCCTGACACAAAAGATGAAACAAATAATGATCTTAGCTATTAATAGGAATTAATATATTGCTAATGAGTGCATAATTTCATGTTGAATTTATAGCAAATATCAAGTACATGGAAATATATTGAAATTATACTCAGTTGTAAATTGAATATAACTGTCACTCTAAACTTTAAAGGGATCACATTAAATCCACTTAATGATGAGATACATGATCATAACAGAATAAAGGAACATACAAATTTATGTAATCAATGATTAATATTTACTTGGACTTCAAATAATAAAACTACATCCAACCCATATAGATTAATAAATGGTGTATGTGGATAAAATTTAAAGATGTGAATGGCCGAAAACTATTCATAGTTTCCAGAATCTTATACCTGGTATATATTGTTGAGACAAGATACAAACTAGGATTTTACAATTCAAAACTTCCTAAAAGGATGGAATCCATGAATTGCATTGTTAACATGTATCATGAGTAAGCTTCACACTACTAGTTTGTGTGTGACCTCCCATAAGTGTGATTGAAAGAATAATGTGCACTCATAGAAATAAAGTATTTCTATCCCTCATCAACTAGGACTGTATGGATACATGCAAACAAAACATTTAGAAAGGTAACATAGTGTGGGATCATGCCAGATTGCTTCATCTCTTCAAATAGTGGGATGGATTCCTTTCCATAGTCATGGATGGAATATCCTGCAATCATCATTCTCTAGGAGATAGAATCTTGTTTATGCATTCTTTCATGTAACTCACCTTCCATATTTATACTCCCACATTTTGAAAAAATGTCTATCATTGCATTCACCAAAATGACATCGAACTAATATCTGCTTCTGATTATTCTTTCATAGATCTCTATACCTAGTTCCAGAGTTATTAGGTTGGAACTTGCTAAGAGGATAGTGGTGAATGTTTTTGAGTTTGGTTTCATGCTTTCCAATTGTGTTTGCTAAAAAATTTGAAGATCCTCGTCTCAATTCTCATTTTGCACAAATTTGGCAATCATTGTATTCCATGAAACCACATCGTTGAGGCATTTTGTTGAATAGCTTCAGCATCCTATCAACATACCCAGTATGCATAAATCCTACAACCATAGCATTCCATGAGACCATATCTCGTTAAATAATTTTGTTGAAAAGTGTTAGGGCTTCACTTGTAAGCCTGTTCTGTGCAAACAATGTGATCGTCTGATGCAGGAGCATAAAGTTAAAAGCCAGCAATGTGATGCATTTATCACATGTTGTGGCTTGAGATAGTGGTTCTAAGGGTTGAAGAAATAGTTTATTTAATGTTTTATAAATCTGAATTATATAGATAGTTAGCACTGTTGTCCATTTCAGAGTTATTGTAGGAACAGATGATTACCTAAATCTCCCTATGAGGAGACTGGGACATATGGTTATTTGTTGCTAGTTAATAGGAGTTAGTTGTTCCTAAAATTAGTAAATTCCTGAATTTATGGAAGGATTTGTTAGTTGTTAGCATGAGTTGAAAAAAAAAGAGAGAAAAGGGGAATCAGTCAATGATAGGAGGGGGAAGAGAGGTAGGTAGAGGATGGTAGGTAGTAGAGAGACAGAAGGAGAGGGTAAAATTGAAGAGAAGAAACTGAATAAAGAAAATGAAATAGAATCTCTATCGTTTTCAAGTTGTTGAGCATTGGAAACCATGGTATTCATTTTTCCTCTCTTGTGCATGATTAAAAGAAACAAATCGTGTTAACAATGTCCTGAAGGAAATCGATTTACAGATTGAGAATGTCTGTATGAATGCATAAGTAATTTTATTTACATTTCCTTTTCAAAACGTGCTCACTCCATGAATACACAGTTGCATACTCTATTGAAACCAGAATATGAATCCAGTATAAATAGCAGGCAATTATTGGTTGGACCAATGTTTAGTTTTTATTACAAAGAATATAATTATCTAAAGGTTAATGTGGTTTCATTTTCCAGTAAGTACATTCAACATAGTTTCAAATTGAATTGAAGTCCGGTCGTGACTCATTTCAGAGAGTTTTACACATGGGAAGAACCTTCGAAATACTTTCCTTAAAGTAGTTTTTAACATACATTTGAAACTTTGGAAATAGTTAGCTAAGTTTTGAAATATTTTATTTCAATTTCACATTCATCCCTGCACCATGTGGTATCAGAACAAGGATCAGGGAATTTCCATTGCTGTTGTAAATAAAAAAAATTGGTTTTCACTTTATCTTTGAAGAGAAGCAAGAGAAAATATGAACAATAATAGTTTGAGAGAAAACTCATTACTTTCAGAAATGGCATTAAGAGTTCTAGTAGGACTTGGAAGAGGAGGTTGAGGAGGTAGACCTGTAGCCAATGTAGAATTAATGGAAGAGTTGAGAATTCTGCGAGAAGAAATGGTAGCCATGAGAGTAGCTGGAAGAAGAGATCCTGAAGCAAATGATGTCATTGAAGCTGAGGTCGAACCAGAAGTAGAAGAAAGGAATCTATGAGCAGGGTAAGGGGATGTGATGCCCCCAAGTCTGACACCAGGGTCCGCACTAGGACCAAGGACGGGTGATAGGATACCAGGCATGCCGAAAATAAAAGGACCCAAACTCAAGAGAGCATAAATATACTCAAGTAACCATGATCCCAAAGGCCAACTAGCGCACAAAGAGCACACTCCTAAGAAAATCTACAACCAAAATACAAGCAAACCAAGCGGAGGATATGTGAGCTCCTGAATGCAGCAGGTATGTCTCTCCTAGGAGAGGCTCAAAACTCCCATACACTACAAGCGAAGGTACGTAACCAATTATAGTGGCTGTCAGCTTCAACACATAAAGCAATTGTGCTATCCAACCTCTATCTATCTAGGACACTCATAGAATAACCTCTTCAAGTACCCCCTTTGATACCTAGGTAAGGAAACTAAGGTAACCTCAATATAACCAATGCTTAGGCGAACAGTCGCAGTCGGGATTGACCATATGGGTAGGGTAGAAAAGACCGAAACTCTTGAAAGATCCACCAAATATGAATACAATCCTGGAAATATCTCTAGCGCTCACAGAAAGTGACCAAGGGTCATCCCAATCACAATTGTGTGCACTGCCTCATGCTTAACTCCCATGTAAGAGGAGCATCCTGAGAAACACTAGATATACCAAGGATTTCACTATCTCAACTGGATAGACACCTAATTGTTTGTGTTTAGTAGTCTTGGAGAATTGACTCACAATGAACTCTTCCAAGACTCTAAATCCTAATCTTGTTGGTGCACCCTATAAAATAAAAGAGTGTAATTCATTTTATTATGTGTTGATTTCAATGGGCTGTAATTACTCAAAGGGAAATGATCATGCAACTAATGATGTTATGACTCAGCAGTGAAGCAAATATGCACACTATAACAAACAATGCTAAGTGCAATCTTTGTCAAATGAAAAATAGGGTATGCCACTACATGATATGCATAAATATATATTCCTTTCCGAATGCCAATGCAATCCTTCGTATATGAAAGCCTAAATAAAACTCTCATCTAAGCAATCCAATGCACGTACCTCCTCAAATCCATATGCAAAAAATGCAGCTACCTTGTATTTTTCAAAATAAAAGGATGAAAAATGCAATAAAAGTCATCTAAAGCTCTCAGTCTCTGCAGCAAGTATAAAATACAAGCCCAGCAAGACATCGAGACAAAAAAGAGTAATGCACTAATGGAAAAACAAAAAGGATAAATCACTAAAACTACTTTCAAAGAAAAATCAATGAAAAGGCAGTCTCTGGTCATAAAAGAAGCATCCAACAGACAACATTAGACCCAAGGAAGACCCAACCACACTCACAACCCACCCAACAACTTCCCACAACATCAAACTCACCAAAACAGAGGATGTACACAACTATTTAAAGAACAACTGTATATATACGCGACTTTTGGCCAAAAACCTGCATGTATACATGAATTTTGGCCAAAAACCTACATGTATATGCGACTTTTGGCCAAAAATATGCGTATGTACGTGAATTTTGGCCAAAAACCTGGATATACAGAGAAGACAGTGGTAAAAAGCAGGCCAAGGGTCAAACCAATAAAGGCGAGTGTCAATGGATGAACATACTATAAAATGCTACACGGAAACAAGGAGAAACAAAGGGCAAGTCAAGAATATCAAGCACATTGTGCCCCCAAACCCCTCACTCATAGAATAACCTCTTCAAGTACCCCCTTTGATACCTAGGTAAGGAAACTAAGGTAACCTCAATATAACCAATGCTTAGGCGGACAGTCGCAGGTGGGATCGACCATATGGGAAGGGTAGAAAAGACTGAAACTCTCAAAAGAGCCCCCAAATACGAATACAATCCTGGAAATATCTCCAGCGCTCATAGAAAGTGACCATGGGTCATCCCAATCACAATTGTGTGCATTGCCTTGTGCTTAACTCCCATGTAAGAAGAGAGTCCTGAGAAACACTAATTATGCCAAGGATTTCACTATCTCACCTGGACAGACACCTAATTATTTATGTTTAGTAGTCTTGGAGAATTGACTCACAATGAACTATTCCAAGACTCTAAATCCTAATCTTGTTGATGCACCCTATAAAATAAAAGAGTGTAATTCATTTTATTATGTGTTGATTTCAATTGGCTGTAATTACTCAAAGGGAAATGATCATGCAACTAATGAAGTTATGACTCAGCAGTGAAGTAAATATGCACACTATAACAAACAATGCTAAGTGCAATATTTGTCAAATGAAAAATAGGGTATGCCACTACATGAGATGCATAAATATATAATCCTTTCTGAATGCCAATGCAATCCTTCCTATATGAAATCCTAAATAAAACAATCATCCAAGCAATCCAATGCAAGTACCTCCTCAAATCCATATGCAAAAAATGCAACTACCTTGTATTTTTCAAAATAAAAGAATGAAAAATGAAATAAAAGTCATCTAAAACTCTCACTCTCTGCAGCAAGTATAAAACAAAAACCCAGCAACACACCGAGACAAAAAAGAGTAATGCACTAATGGAAAAACAAAAAGGATAAATGACTAAAACTACTTTCAAAGAAAAATCAATGAAAAGGCAGTCTTTGGTCACAAAAGAAGCATCCAACAGACAACATCAAACCCAAGGAAGACCCAACCACACTCACAACCCACCCAACAACTTCCCACAACATCAAACTCACCAAAACGGAGGATGTACGTGACTGTTTAAAGAACAGCTGCGTATATAGGTGACTTTTGGCCAAAAACATGCATGTATACATGAATTTTGGCCAAAAACCTATATGTATACGCGACTTTTGGCCAAAAAACCGCGTATGTACGCGACTTTTGGCCAAAAACCTGCATATATAGAGAAGACAGTGGTAAAAAGCAGGCCAAGGGTCAAACCAATAAAGGGGAGTGTCAATGGATGAACATACTATGAAATGCAACATGGAAACAAGGAGAAACAAAGAGCATGTCAAGAATATCAAGCACATTATGCCCCCAAACCCCAAAGAAAAACAAAGAACATCCCCAGTATGATCTCCAATTCTGTTACGGAGAAAAATTCCTATGGCTTGGGGTACCACAACAAACATAGTAACCATAGAAATTAATCCTTTCCAATATGAAAGAGAAACAAAACATCTAACACTAAAGGATCTCGTTACATACCTTATTCTGGACGGTTGATGTAAATCCCCGTTGAGCATTTCCACTCTCGCTTGTATAAGTAATTTGCTATCTCAACATTCGGCAAACAAGATAAGCATGCTATATATAATTGTGTTATATCTACTCTAGGATATATAATCAATAACATATAATCATTTAAAAGCATCGATGGATTCAATACTCATTTAAATACACATTATTGGACAGGGAAAGATATTTCTATTAATATAAAACAAAGATTACAATAGTGACAACCTCTGTCAACACGTCTGCGAGTCGGAGAAACTGAGTCCTCCACCTGGTCCTCCACCACTTCAATCCTCCATCTCTCGATAGCAAGCTCACAAGAAAAGGAAATATTGGGAAGAACACAAAGTGCTCTAAGGGACAAAGGGATGCAGACTCAAGTATAAGCTCCGGCAACAATGGACTATAGTTTTCTTGCTCTTCAATTCCTCTCTCTTCAACGTATCCAAAGGGTTCCTTATATAGCGCTTAAATGGGGTAATTAAAGGTCAAATCCAAGCAATCTCAAGGCATATAGAAGGCCAAGAGACAAGTGACTCGGATCCACATCGAGGAAAACTCCAAAACTATTTGGCCTTTTGCACACATCCCAATGTACGCAGGTTTAAGGGTCAAATCTACGTATATACGCGAGAATAGGTTTAAAAATTGCGTATAGCAAATAATGCATGTTTTTAGGGATGATCTTGGAAACATCAAAAGTACAAAAATGGTCCATGGGGTCTAAAGAGTCTGCAGAGGGACAGGGAAGGTCATAAATGTGTGATCCACCATGTGTGCTAAAATCAGCTGTAACATGATGCTAGTGGAAGTGCTGTTGGAGGAGTATTAAGTCAGAATGACAAACCAGTTGCATATTTCAGTCAGAAAATGAATGAGGAAAAAATAGAAGTACTCTACCTATGATAAAGAATTCTATGTAGTAATTCAGGCTCTGAAGAAATGGAGGCATTAACTTATGCCTGCATAATTTATTTTATATTTTGACAACCATGCTTTGCAATTCATAACTAAGTAGTAAAAGTTAAATTAGAAACATGCTACATGGGTTGAATTCATGCAAAATTTTACCTTTTTTTGAAACATATCAGTGGGAGTTCTAACAAGGTTACAGATGCTCTGAGCAAAAGATGTTTTATATTGCAGGAATTCCAAGTGAATGTTCTTGGATTAGAACATTTAAAGGATATGTATGCAAGAGATGATGATTTCAAAGAAGCGTATGAAGCCTTTCAGAGTCAAGTATTCATAGATAGAAGTCCATGGATAGAGTTCATGTTGTAGGAAGGACTATTGTTCAAACGAAGTAAATTGTGTATTCCGAAATGCTCAATGAGGGAGAATTTGTTAAAAGAGAAGCATAGTGGAGGACTTGCTGGTAATTTTTGAAATGACAAAACCTATG
>LPNX010730183.1:154575-167104 GCA_001517045.1 Pseudotsuga menziesii | reverse complement strand
TTAACAGATAGTTGTAACAAACTAAATAAATTACTATATATGTATAATATTATGACAAATATTACTACATTATTAGGAATATTGCAATAAATTAGATAATCCATAGAAAATATATAAGAACAATATGGACGCCAACTATTAAAAAAATTATTACATAAACATGATGCTACGACAAACTATAATTTTTTTTATAAACATGATACTATGAGAAATTATAGAACAAAAATAAATCACAGAGTTGCCACAAATCCATTCATGATTTATAATGCAATTTGTGATTTTTTTGTCCACTAAATAAAAAATTGGTGATTTAAAGACCCACGTGATCTTGAATAGTACAAAGTTCTTTTAGTACATTAGCATATGATCATCGTCATTTTCAACACCTAAGAAACATAAACATCAAGATCATGGAATCATAAACATAAAATAAACGTCGTCATACTAACATAAACATAATCATAATTTTTAACAAAAATGTAAATGCATCATCGTCATTTTCACGACATAAACATAAACATACCATTATTATCATTGTCAGCATCTAAGAAACATAAAAATAAATACTGTCATATATGCCATCATACCATCATTAACATAAGACCAAAAATAAGAATGAACATACCATCATAAACATTACGTCAAATATTCATGTAACATGTACTGCAACTAATAGATTTAAAAATAAATATCTAACACACATAACTAATAATACACGTAAACATAATTAACTTTCTATGATCACCTTTTTCACCACATAAATACATAAACATCGACATCAACATAAACATGAAAAATGCAGTATATATATAGATATGAACATATATAACATCAAAGTCATGATACAATATGTAAAAAATAATAATATATCTCCAATGCAATAACTGCTATGGCATATCTGCTCCACCTCCACCAATAGAGGCATCATCAGTATCTCACGTACAAGAGCTAGTAGTTGCATCATCACCTCCACCAATAGAGCCAACAGAAATATCAACACATTTTCCAGTAGAGCTAGAGGCATCGATACCCATACTATAAAGAAAAAGAGGTCTACGAGGAAGAAATATTGGTCCATTAAGATGAAGTGTATGACCTTCTCGGAGCATCTCTAAAACATAAATGGGCGCAGTAGGACTTGGTGGATGGTTGGGCCTATGAGTAGGAATAAAGGGTCGGTCGAGTAAGAGCATATGAGATGATGATGACGTAGGAACAGATGGAAGTTCAAATAGAAGTGTAGCACTAGATGATGATGAAGGTGGTGGAGGAGGATATGGTGGAGAATAAGGTTGATGAGACGTCAAAGGTGGAGGCAGAGGAGGTGGATGAGATATTGAAGGTGGAAGGGGAGGAGGTGGAGGCTGAGGATGACACGCAAAGGAGGAATCCAACTAAAAGCATGCACCGAAAACATGCTACATCAATAACCTCATATTACGAGGAATAATCATACATATCTCTGCAAGATCAGAGTCATCGTGAATCTTATGCAACTGCATAGGCTGCACACCTGCATCAACCAACAAGCTAACGAACTTATCTGCCACATCCTGTATATATCTATCTTGAGGCATACGTGGACGGTTTCCAAGATTTCTACCAAGCATCTGACGTGGGTCAAGCTGATACTTATCCTCCATATCCTCAGCATCATGAGTGGGAGAAGATGGCTTGACCTCTGCATCAAATGTGCCAATATATGCAAAATATATAGTACATAATAATCATTAAAAAATTTCATCAAATTTTTTAATATTTATAACATATTTTATTTGAATTAAGTACAAAAAGAATCAAATGCAACTATAGTAATTTAAACATAACATTAATATTACCTTTGTCATCGAGTGGCTCATCCACTATGAAGATGGATATGGCACCATGTCAAGTGCATGGTCGTCCAAATTGGAAAACATCTCCAACACGTCTGAGGTGATCCTAGTATGGAACTCAACTCCCCCCCTATTAGGAATCATCTCCCCCCACATGCACATACGCACCTTAGTCATCAACCTAGTAGGTAGGAGGTCAAATGATGGCCTGGTGGCTAGAAACCTCTCAAAAAAGAAACACAAAATATCTGAACCAAAAGGGAAGTTGGACCTCCCATAAATTACTACATGACATCTATCCAAAGCATAACAACAATGTCGCAAACAATGGTAGACCACCTAATGCATCTAGGTCTCTGCATTAAAGAGTCAATATAATACAATAAGGGGCAACTAGTGTGATGCCCATTAGAATTGGAATGCGTCGGCATAATAATGAGAAGAGAGAGGCACCTAAAATCCTCTCGACCAAAAGCATATATCTAAATCTTACCACTGCTCACCTGAAAATCAGATGTATGGAAGAATTCATCCTTGATATATCTCTAAGATTAAGCTAGATGACTCTTTACTGCAACATCAACTGGGACATCGTGGAACTGGGGTAAATGATCCCCTCTCCTAGATAGCCTATTGATGAAATAAATATCATCCTCGGTGTGATAGAACTACTGACCGCCACCAACACAGAATTCCTGCCTGCGGTGATCCCAACGTGGGATCAACTGACATAATAATGAACTACTTTCCTTAAGGGATGTGGCCTCTTGATAGAACTTTAGGAGGTGAACAATCCTCAAGAGATATTTGGTATGAGCAGTAATGGGGCGAGGGTACAAATACCTCTTCCTCTCCTTATCCTCCCAAGATTTGACCATGTTATATTGGTCAACTTGCTCATGGTCTCGTTGAGTAGCATGTCGTCGCTCATGTCTTTGTATTACATATTCCATACAATAAAAATAATATTTAGTACCTTAAACAATAATTTTTTGTGAATAAAATAAAAAATTCAATCGGTGCGCCATAAAAATAAAAGTGCACCATATGCAGTGATTTATCTTCGAACATGCACCATCTACAATGCTTTTCCACAATAATACCACATCGATGATATATTTAACATTTTAAAAATTATTCAAAGTGGCGTGTCAAATATCCAATGCACCACTACAATTTGTAAGGTTGAAATTACATTGCGCCTAAATGATATTAACGTGCCAGTACATCTCACTTTATGAGAACACTGTTAACTGTTTTCGATAAATTTAATTGTGGTGCGTCGATTTCACATTAGAGCACCATCACTGGTACACTAATGTGGAATAGACGCACCAGCATTAATTTTTTTTAAATGTTTAATGAATATGTTTCCGGTGTGTTCAATTCAAGTAACATTAATAATGCATTTACTTCAACCAAATGCACTGTTTATAAAAATTGTTATATAAATTTAAAAATTTATCGGTGTGCTAAAGAAATTTAAGAGCACCGAAAACAGTGCGCTCCATTTCAATAGATGCATCATGTCATTACCTTGTTTTTCATATTATGTTAATGATGTGTTAGTTATATAAACTTGGATGATATCATTGCGTATGAAAGTGTTCCATTTTCAATGACACACACACACACGCACGAGCGTGCACATACACATATTAATGTTTTGTTGTGAAGTGTTATTTGTTGGTACCATGCCATGGTCCCATGTTAGTTAAGAAATTGGGCTTTGTACACGATGATCATACTAGATGGGTAAGATATATCAGATGTTTAGTGAAGAATCACATATGTTTATCACATGAGGAAGACAAATTCTTATGGTCCAAAAACCCTTCGAGTGGTATATATACTCCAAAGCTTGGCTATCAAGTTTTGCGAGAAGAGGAGGATATCCCTAGACCGATATGGTGGCATAACGTGATATGGAGTATGAAATGTCCACAGAAAATCATCTTATTTATCTGGCTTTCTTTGACAGATCAAATTCTAGTTTGGGAGCATCTGGTAAAGTTCATGGGATGTGGCCCTCGAATTTGCTTACTTTGAAAATTAGAGAGTGAATCCATATAGCACCTATTTATTAAATGCTCTTATATTAAGGAGATGTGAAAGTATACTTAGCAGGTTACAGGTATCAATTTCATATGGGATGGTAACAAACTTGGGGATGCCTTTTAGTAATGGATCTATAATCAATCTTTTCAGGCATATCAGGCTCTTCCAATTCTTAGCATATTGGGGACTTGGCTACCATGTAACAATTTGGTTTTCCATGTTACACTCATTTAGCCACAGATATATGTGGCAAAAAGCATGTCTATTTTGGCACACTTCCCTCAAACACATCATGATGGTCCTAAGTTTCATGATGACACTCTACTGATTGATCATAACTGGGCCTGGTGTTTTTGTTATGGGGCTTCTGAAGGAAACCCTAGTTATGGGGGTATGGGAGGCATTTTATAACTTTCACATTTCCATTCCTATAAATTTTCTGCAAATATTCGGCCTGCCACAAACAACAAAGAAGAAATTACTGCTGCTTTTATGATCCTTAGGTTGGTTTTTCATCCCTCCAGGTATTTTGGGATTCAAAGCTTGTTATTTACTAGCTCCACTGGCACAAAAATCTTGGCAACATACATATTTTTCCTACTTATGATGTTATTTGTTGCATCCTTGGAGCCTTTGATGACATATCTTTCCAACATGTCTACAGACACAAGAATGATGAAGCAAATAAAATTTTGAAATCATGTCTTCTACTTGATGGGGATTTCGTTTTTCTATGGCAGATGTAGAAGGACTTCATTGAAGAGATTGATCAAGGACCTATCTCCATATGAATATTTCACCCATATCATATGGGAAATATATGATATTTTATGGTTTTATTTTTTGTTGTAAAGGCAAATAAATATAGTTTAATATGTAGAACCTCAATATATATGAATTGTTAGAAGATTAATACAACTAATATGTAATAGATATATGAACAATATGGTTCAAAATTAATAACAAAATTTTGATTGTGATCCTTTTTCCATGGAAAAAAATTTGGACTATGATCCTTCTTCCATGGAAAAAAAATGCCATGGTAGAGTATGTATTTTTTTAATAATTTTTTCTTTCTTGATTAATGGGAAATTACAAAGTGGTTACACATAGTTCATTTTAATTATAGATAAACATTTTGGACTTTACACTTTTCAAAACATGAGAAATTTCTTTATCAAGTTTTTGTATTCGATGTTCACTATGGGGTAATCTTGATATTTCATCTTTACTAAAGGAGTAAGTTAAGAAATGGGCAAACTCAACCAATTTTTCATTGACAAATTTCTCCAAATTTGGTAAGAAATTTGTTGGAATTTGTAGTTTCATCTAATTGATAGGAACTTTGACCATGGAGCTTATCTTTGGGTGTTTTAGCCCATTTTAAGAAGATCCAAATTGACCAAAGTTAAAAAAAATGAACGGATCAATGTAGAACTTTGCCTCACTAGAAAAAAAATAGACTCATTGAAAAGGTTGAGCGTATCCACTTTTTAACTCATTCATTTATCAAATTGTTGCTTTTGATTACAATTTTTATTATAAAAGACCATGCAATTCAATAATATATATTTTGGAAAAGTTTCCTCTATTTCATAAAAGATCGTGAACACTGTTAGGATATTGTTTTCCGCTATTGAATTTCAATATGCTTGGATTTTTGTTTGTGTTGAAGTTCTTTGTTTTTGGTGTAAAAACACACAACAAAATATTATTTAGTGAGTAAAAAAATATTCGCAAGCTTTCTTGTATTGCAATGTACAAATTTGTAATAATAATAATAATAATAATCTATTTTTAAGGTCACCGCCAAGCGAGACACCAAATTGGTGTATGAGACCCCCTTGTTTGTGGGACAAGGGACCCCCCTCTGCGTAGCGATTTAACTGCTAAAGTCTACAGAGGTGTACATACACTACCCCCCCTCCGGATTTGAACCCGTGACCTCCTAAGAGGAAACACATGCTCTTAACCATTAGGCCCACTCATGCTGTACAAACCTGTCCTTGTAAAACATTAATGCATGTAAACAAGGTTATACAAGATGGAGATAGTTCACTTACAACTTATTTGAATGGAGTCCCTTGTGAAAAAATGTTTTATTATATCAAATGGACCCTCTTTTTCGTCGCAAATATATAAGAATCTTACAAAAATTTCAAGTAGGAGCATTGAAGTTCTATCATGATTTAAGTTCATGCATGGTGGAACAATGCCCTCATGGGGTTTCCTCAATTATGAATAAACTTGGGTTGTAATAAGATCAATCAAAGTTCCATATTGATAAGAGCTCTAATTTTTTTGTATTACTAGACTTTGACAACTAGAGGGAAGTTTTCTAAAAGATTAAATGGCTCTATCTCTTACAACATTAACAATAAGTCACTTAGTCTTTCCAATCATTAGTCGGTGCACTCTTACAATAGTGATCACATGAAAAACAGATAAGTTTGTGAGAGATAGGAACATAGACATTGTTATCTTATTAAGTCTTCCTCCGATACATAATGACAAATTTCTGACTCCTACTATCCATAGAAGCAAAAAGGAAAATGATCTAGACATGTAGACCCAAAAAATATTGATAGTAGTAGACCTTGGGATTACTTTAATGGTGCAACACAAGGACAATCTAGCTTAGGTGGGGTTGGAGGGGTCTTGTTTATAAACGAGGCTCACAGTTTCAAGTTCAAGGCACGACTAGGACAAGGTTCAAATAATTTTTTAGAAATAATGGCTTCAAAACTTCTTCTTACCTAGGCTAATGAGAAAGAAATATAGGATCTTTAAGTCTTTGGAGATTCGCTTAATGCTATCAATTGGGATAAACGAAAGAAAAATGTCATAACTTGCAGCTACTCTTAATTCTAGAGTAGGTTTGGAGATTAAGCCTACTTTTCAAAAGCCTTACTTTGACACATATTTATGGAGAACGAATTAGTAGAGAAAATGAGATGTCAAAGGATGGTCTACAACTTAACAGAGGACAATTGATCATTTTGCAAGAAGAGCATGGAGTTATCTCAAAACATCAACATTTCCCTTTCTTTGCAAATAAACTTTGAGTTTATTTCATTGAATTGATATGAAATTGGTCTTTGCTAATACCTAATTTTTTAATGTTGAATAGTCTCTCTCTAGAGAATCCCTTGTTTTTTATTACATGTTTTGTACCTGTAGCATGAGACTTCAATTAGTTTGTTACTATATTTTGATTACGGGTTTGTACTTGTAGCATGAGACTTCCATCATTTTGTTACTATATGCAATAAGATCTCCATTGTAGCATGATATTTTCACGAGACTTCGATCTATATAAGTCTACCTATAACATGAGACTTATTTTTATTACTCTATGTAGAAGCAAGACTTCCATAAGTTTATGAAGGCATAAGTAGTTAGTCATAACTGTTCTACATCTATTTAGTTTTTTGGGGGTATATTTGGCACTCTATTTTGATACATTTTCAGATGGAAAGTTTTCATTATAATTGTTTATCACTTGTATGATATGTAGAGAGATCTTTCATAGAAGTTGTTGTAAGTTTCATTTTGGATCTAGTTCACCATATGTAGAAGTTTTTCCCATAATCACTACTCCCATCAGAGTTTTGAAGAATGTATTTTTAGTTTCATTATCTAGAAATAAAGATATGATATTTTTCCACATAATTTTTTTTCTAACTTCTACACTAGCCAATTTAGAAATCTCAAATCCCCCAAACCAACCAAAAAATAATAAAATAATTTGTTATTAACAATAATCTTCTAATTTCTAAATAAATTCATCTACAACTTGTCGTAATAAACTATAATAAACTATTAATTTAACTCTTAATATTTCATATTTATACTAATATACCTATAATTTATACTTTTACCATAAACTATAATAAACTATTAATTTAACTCTTAATATTTCATATTTATACCAATATACCTATAATTTATACTTTTACCATGTGTATAATTTTATATAATTATACATCTTCAGATTTTTTTGAACCCAAACCTACTTAAATGTTTTATTATATCATTATAGAACCATTACAAAATAGCCTAGTTTCCCAACCTTTCCTGTATGAATTTCTTTTTTGTTCACGTACCTTTATGAAACATTTATAATACTTATGCACCTAGCATTAGAATTTAACTCAAGGTGCTTGTACCAACAACCACTTCACTTATTGACTCTTGTCTTATATGTTTAGCTTATTGAAGTAAATGCGCATATATTTCCATTAATATTTATGATATTGGCTTATCCACCTAGGTACACGTAATAAAAAAATTAATTACCGTCTTCATTTACCTTTTGAAATATTTAAATTTTTATTTTTGAAAGTACTAGATATACTTACTATCCACTTAACTAACTACAAATTTATATAAAATTTGTATGTGAGATTGATGAAGAGAGTGCCTCCCTAAAAGCATTTTCATTAAGAAAACTGATCTTCTTTGAAGAATAAAGAATATTTAAATAAGATATATTTAGTTCAGTAGGCTTAATTTAACTTTTGTATTTGTCAAACTAATTTTTTTTATGATATAAAATTAAAAAAATCATTTTCTTATTATAGTATTTTATAGTAGTTAGATTTTGCGAGTGTGATTAATTTTGATGGGTCTTGTTTTATATAGGGACTCAAGTTTGAACTTTGCAAGATAGCTGAGAGGAGACACTTAACATCTAGCCATGTTAAGGGTTGGTATGGCCTAGGCCATGTGCGATCCTCTAGTGATTTTGACTACTAAGATGTCGCTGAGTGACAGTTTCTTAGACCACATGCTAGTCCCGCAAGCCACACTAGCAAACAAAAAAATATTTTATTATATATATATTTTATATGTTTTAAATAATGTTTATGGAGTTGAATATGTCTACAATTTGTATGTTTTGGAATTTTTTTAATGACATAAATATCTTTTTATACAAAATAATTAACCATATATTAATTAAAAGATGTGACTCACAATCACATAAACTTCAATATATCACAATCCTTGTGTTAATGGAGCCAACCACAAGGGAGTGGTGTCTTGTACTAACATAATGGTTTGGTTGTGATGTCCATATGTTTGTTATTCATATTTTCATACTTCTTTTATAGAAAATTTAAAAAATTCTCTTATTAACAATATTACCCCTTTTACATATTTTCCTAGAAAAAATACCAATTACTAAGTTAGATACACCTAAAATATGTGTCTTGGAATTGTTTCTACCCCATAAATAACTCTCTTTACTAAAAATTATAATCCCACTTTTATTAAGAAATATTGCCCACAACAATATATAAACTCCAAAAGCATGCTTTATTGTTTTCATAATAAAAACATACACAAAATAATCATACCTCTTATTTGAAAAATGGTTAATTACGCCGTAAGGCATTTTTCTCTGAACATGTTCGGAAAAACATTGTTCATTTCGTCGTCTATTCGACCAACTGTGCTCCTCTGTGTGTACTCTTCGTGATCCGGTGGTTCTCCACGTGTCCTCTTCGTGATCCGGTGGTCCTAGCACTTAACCCCCATCCCCGCGTGTTTGCTTCATGATCCGTTGGTCCTCCGCGTGTTTTCAAGCTGAGTCTGTGTAAAACCTTTGGAGGTAAAGGTTTCCGGTCGCTGCCTTGCTCTGTCCTCCCATTTCGTTGTCCTCCCATTTCGCCTGCAAGTTTCAGTGTTGGCATCTTTTCCACCTCTTTGCTGAGCATTGTTCATGGGCTTTGCTGTGACTGTTGAGTTTGTCAGAACCGCAGTTGTTCGACAATTCTGTAGTGCTATGGGTGATATTTGGAGAGCCCTTCCTGTGAAAGAGCAGTGTTTTTTTCTCGGTTTGGCATTTATTCTGAATTTATTAGATAGCTTGCTATTCATGGAGGAGGTGGTTGAACATCTTGTCATGGCGACCACCCCTCCCTGCTGCATAAATGGCGTTTACTGGTCACATTTAGTTTGCGTGGGTTTGCACAGAGAAGTTGCATTGTTTCTAGTTGCAGGAATTATGATTCAAAGAGCCAAAGAACTAAAAAAACACAGGTACTTTGTTTTTCCACTGCTCCTGCATTTGATTCTGTGCAATTTCATTTCTATTGCAAATTTGTTGTTAGTGTCAATCTTGTAGGCTTGTCTAGGTGTTGTCATATCTTCTTCCCTTTGCAAGTCGTTCATCAATTTCCACAAAACTGCCATTAAAAGAATCAGGCACCGCAGCTGGCCCGGCCACTAAACCGCCATTCTCGTATAGCTTAGAATAATTCAAAACCCCTGAATCAATAGTAGGGTTCAACAACAAGCCTATGGTGCAATTGGCTATGAGGCATATAACTTGTGTAGAGGAGGCTGCATTTTTCATGTCACTATCTGCAACTATGGATTTAAGCATCGAATCTTGCAAGCTCTTCAGTAGGAAGCCGAGGAGGCGTATTCAAAATTGAAAAGAAAATACCTATTCACAACCTGCTTCAACAATTCCCTCTACTTTTGTTGTATTTCAGATATTGAATCTTTTCTTCGAACAGAACATCATATTATAAGGTGGTCTTGGATCACCGAAAATGAAGAACCAAACTTGCAGCCAATGCAGGGGAACAAAGAAAGGAAAACCCCCAAGCCAAGCCCCCACTATGGCCAAAACTATAGATTTATTACGGTTATTTTTCCACTTGCCAGGCCAAACAACAGGAAAAGCAACAAGCACTTTTGAAATGGGGAGTTTAATGCTTCATCTTTGCAACACAAGCAACAAGCAATGCTTCATCTTTGCATACCTTGGCAACTGCTGAATTCATACCCAAATCAAGCACCAACAACCCATGTAAAATTGAACCATTATGAATGTTGATGGGGGATTAGTTTCATTATGGAAATTGGGTTAAACAACGCCCCCCGCCTTTGTCTATGGTTTCCTCCATCTTTATTGCCTTCATTTCCATCATTTCTGGGCTCGAAAGGTTGTGTCCTTGTTAAAATCCTGGCATCTTGTCTATGCCAGTTGTCTTTTTTCCCAAGCCAAATGTTAGGTTAGGCAATGTCGATTGGCTTCTATCTGTGGGACCCTGCTTGCTAAGATGTACCACCCATTGTAGGGAAGCACCTAGTATCAACTATTGATATATATCGTATCATTGTTTGCAAATTGTGTGCAATGTTTGTTTTGTAAAATTTGGGTTGCTTTCGATAACATGTAGTTTAGTGATATGGTTTTCAAATAACCAGGCCATAGTTATATGGCAGGGCTTGAATTTTTCAATTTGGATTTCATAGAAACTATATCCTCTTTGGTAGGGCTGAAAATTTGGAAACTGTGTGGTTAATTTTCTATTTCATAAACTTTTTTGGTAGTGACTTGTTTGCCATGGTCTGTCTATATACTAGCAATTTTGTAATTTGTTGCTAAACTCTTATTGGCAGTATCTATTTTCAGGGTGACCTTGTTTCCATTAATGCTCGATCTTGATATTCACATCTACAATGCGTTTTCTTTGAAGAATTTTTTGTTTTCAAATTAAACAGGTAAAGAAAAATGTTGGTTTATGCTTTTTCTTGTTTTAATATTTGTTTTTCTAATTATTTAAAGGGTATTTCAAGTTTCTATACAGCGACAATGACTTCTGAATTTCCAAATTATTTTACTTTCATAGAATAGGCCTTAGTTCTCTTAATACACTTTTATACGCAGAATTTACTCCATGTCAATTTCTTTCGGCATTCTTGAATATAAATATATTTGTTAATTATCTTGTCCAGGAATGGATGTGGGTGTCTCATTAACGGAGGAAGCTTGTTGTTCAAGTTATGGGAAGAACTTTGTCTGAGTTTATGTATCTTCTCGCTCTGTTCCTTGCAGATCTAAGTTTCGAACTATTTATGGTCCACGAATACCCCTCTACAACCCGAGTTCTTCGCACAAGATAGGCCCCGGTAAGTAAAACCCTCAGTGAAGAATGAGTTTTGAGTTTCTTGAATGTCTTGTATGCATGTGTTCTAAGTGGAGTTAAAACGACAGGGTATATTCTGCGAAAATGCGCTTCCTTTTGCTCCTTCTTGAGTTAGATGACATGGCATTTTCATGTGGAATCTGGGGAATTCATGCCTATCTTCTAGTAAATCCTAATAGCAATAAAGGCACAGGGAAACCGACAACCAATGAGTTGCCATAGTTGGGGACTCCAATGCATTCTACAACACAAGAGGTAGACTCCATCTCTTCTCCAACAACAAAAAATAACAAAAAGCGAAGCCAAATAAGTGTTTCCGCCCAAGACTTAGAAAGGGTAGTTGGAAATATAGATAATTTAGGAAAAGTTTAGCCTAATGGTGAACTAACACTGTGTGGGTTTCCAGCTCTACTTGGTTGTTTGCATGTAAAATAGATAGCAAATATCCCAGACACTATTTTCTTATAGCTCCATCACGTGCCCAAAGTTTCTTTCCTCATTAATTCTAAGGCCCTCGGATTACTCGCTCGTTATGAGTGATGTTACCTTGTGTGTTGAGGAGGGCTCTCAGATGGTTGTGTTGCTATGTTGGTTGGTTGGGATAAAAAAATTTTGCAGACGAAGTAATTGTAACATCTCTTTGGTAATTGTAATTCCCGACTTTGGTAATTGTAACATCTTAATTATCAC
>LPNX010730183.1:136463-154197 GCA_001517045.1 Pseudotsuga menziesii | reverse complement strand
ATATCATTTAGGTTGTATTGTTATTTTGAAAGGGGAGGTATTGACATTTGGACATGTTTTAGGAAGTGGTTTAGTTTTTAGGTTAAGCTAAGTTACAAGTGCATTTAGTGATTTAAGGTTAGTGCTACTTTTGGTAAGATTAATGAAATTTGGTGATGTACATTTACAATTTAAGTAAAAGTTCATAGCAACTTGTGAGTTGACTCTTCGAGTAGGTGTTTATATCTATGCAACTTGCTTATGTAGTTTCATTTCCCTAGGAGTGAGAAATATTGAAACGTTCTCTAGAAGGGATGGGATTCCGCCATCATAATGGGAAAAAAAAGTAAAATGATTTGAGTTCCTATTGCTAGGTAGCATCAAGTTTGTGATTTGACTTGTTGGGCACTTGTGAGTTGGCCATTGAGTTATCACTAAGCAAACCAATTTTATATTTTGTGTGCCCAATGAGTGAGCAATATTTTAATATTATCCTTATGGGCAGGATTCCACCACCATCATCATCAGAAGAAGAAAAACGTTTTGAGCTACATTTTTCTTGATGTTCCTATTTTTTTAATATGGGTATGCCCACTCAGGAATCCTCAGAACTGCCCTAGGAACTGCTACCAGAACTTATTAGATCGAATGGGGTTAGTATACCATTGTTATTAACCTTTAGTAGGAAGAATCAATGAATTTAATTTAGACCTTTTCACTTCTGACTTTAAACATCGTTTGTAGGTGCATGGTCCAAAAATAGGACTGGTCATCTCTTTATCAGCCTTATTTTGTCCTTTCTTTCCATACTGAAAAAGGAGTATCTGACCGAATAGTATTCCCATTTATGCTTGCACGGTATTTTTTATGCCAAAAGGGGTTCTCCCCTAGAGTTCTTTGGTAAACCACTGCTCATTTCGTCGTCTATTCAACCCACCGCGCTTCTCCACTTGTCTTCTTTGTGATCCGCTAGTTTATTAGTTGTGCTGCTTTTCAATGCTGGTTACTGTTCAGGACTTTACTTTTATCGTTCGTTTAGATATCTTCTACTTATTGTTGAACAACACTAAGAATTCTACTCAAATATTCAACTTTCTCGAGTTATAATATCTTCAGAATCATAGTCCAATTGGAGTATGTGATAAATGAACCTAACATACTCAACTTCAACTTTTTAAACATGTTTTTTTCCCATAATTTCTGTCAAAATTAGCTCATACCAAGGCAACTGTTAGACGACTTCAGCTAAATTCTAATCTACAAGTACTGGTATCTCTTACGAACCAAATAATAGGGTAGTGTCTCAAAACTACAAGATGGGTTTGTTTTTACATGGAACCACTTTCATAATTCCCAATATTGTTGATTCTCAGAAAACAACTTTTGTAGCAATTACCCCCAGCTACTTACCTAAGGGAGGCTTTTACATAGAACCACTCTTTCAAAATTCTCAATGTAGTTGTTTCTCAGAAAACAACTTTTACCACATTTACCTCAGCTTTTTACCCAATCCCTTATACCTAGAAGGGCTTGATAAAAGCAAGAATTAAAATCTAGAATATACTTGGTTCTTAAGGTGGAATTTACACTTTAACAGTAAAAATCTAGAATATTGTAGAGATTATAGGCAGGTAGGAAATGGAAAATATAGAATTCTGCAATCAAGAAACACTTGTATTTAAGGAAACCAAAATGGATAAAGGATTAAAATTTGTTTGAAAGAAAGGGGCGAGAAGCAATTTTCTAAAATTAATCCCAACAATTGCTACGAGAAGAAACTGTATCAGTGTCACTTTGGTTGCTAGGCATTAAAATTGAAAAATGTTCATTATGAAAAACTAAACTTAAAAATCACTGGTGGTATCAAAAATAGAACCAAGAGAGCAAAGATGTTAGAGTTGCTTACCTTTATCCAATTTGTAAGCAGATGAATGTCTATGTTCAATGCATGGAATACATCTTTTATATTTAGTGAACCTTCTATAATGCACATAACTATATGCACGTAGACACCAGACCAATGGAGTGCCCCTGTATTCTCTGTGTGCATAGTTATTTAAAGGCACGAGGGGAATTGCATATGTAGTAAGCTTTTGCAAATTTTCTTAATAGGAATAAAATAAAATAACAAGATATAGAAGAAAAAAAAGTGTTTCATGGAGTTTTCTTAAATTCCTTACGTCAACCAGCATTTTGACACACGCCGAAAACTTTTTATCTGTAAATGCTTGTAACACAAGTTGTGAAGAGTCTCTATAGATTTCCTGAGGGAACAGGAAGTTTACACATGAGGAGGACGCCTTTATTTATTTATTTCGGGACTTTAGAATCCATTCAGTGCAGAGTGCACTCTACCAGTCATTTTCCCTTTTTAATTAATGGATTCTTATAGATTGGCCGAGGGAACCGGAATTTTACACATGAGCAGGAACCCTTTTTTAATTTCGAGGCTTTGGAATCCATTGAGTGCAGAGTGCACTCTGCAAGTCATTTACCCTTTTTAATTAATGGATTCTAAAGTCATTCCAGTCCAAAGACCTTACAGTTATGCTATCACTTTCATATGAATCAAATCAATGTCCATGGAGTTCTGCCATGTTGAGAATAAATGATAAATGAGTAAGGCAAGTTGCCGATCCAAGAGGGTGCAAGAATAAGTTTTAAGTAGAATTTCTGCAAAAAATTGATGTTTGGCATAGTTTTATAAGTTAAAGTTTCAAATATAGTTTTCCATTCCCTAGAGGTTTTGAGGGTCTCTCTCTAAAACTTTCAAAAATCCTAAAACAATCTAAAAGAAAAAACTAAAACTGTGTCCCCTTTGGATTTTCCGCTTCACCAAACTCCAGTTAAAATGAAATTTTCTAAACTGTTTTGGATAAAGCATTAAGTCATAAGTAATGAAATGTAACAGGAGAGATGGATGATTCTACATGCAAAGTAAAGAATAAGTTGAAATATAGACAATTGTACTAAAACTTATAATTGAACATATTTTAGAATTTTCACTTGCATCTTTAATGAAATCAACGCACAGACTTGAATGCAACTTTGTTAGGTGTTCTCCTCTGAAGTTTTGTTCTCAACAACTGTAAATGTCGTTGTACCTCCTTCCAGTGCTACTTTTACACGTGTCTCCTCTTGCGCTGCGCATTTTGCATAGGTTTCCTGTATTGCCAACTAGGACAGAGCAAGACACCAACCAGAAACCTTAATCAACTAACAACTTGGGGATAGGGGTTAAGTGCCAGGTCCAACCATCAATGTTGTCACTTGTGAAGGAGCCCGAACTGGGTTCTAACCTTTACCTCCAAAAGATCCGGAAGGCCGGACTATCAACACCGAAGTTCTTTACTACCCAGCAAGAGTCAATTTGAAGACACGCGGAAAACCAACGTATCACGAAGAAGACACGCGGAGAACCAGCGGATCACGAAGAAGACATGCAGAGAAGCACAGTTGGTTGAATAGACGATGAAATGAACATTGGTTTCCAAACAATTCTCTTCCTTCTATAGTCCAGTGATTTTTAGAGAGCCGTGACTCTTGTCTGGCGATTCTGGATTGCCGTGAGATGATTTCTTGAGAGCCCCTCCTGTGAAAGAGCCCGTCTTGTAGCAAGAGCCCGCTTTGCCCTTTCACTCTCTTTATGAGGCACAAGCATTCAGTTTGAATGAATGGTTCTTTTGCTGACATGGATGTGCCTATCAGCCTTCTTGTTATGCTTCTGATTCATATGTTTTTTGGTCTCTCACGAATTATTTCAGATAGATTTTCTGACCTGTTGCTACAGGAATGATGAGAAAAGTCTACCCTTCACAGGCTTTATGCTTTCCTATCCCCATTTTGGTTTGACGACTGGGATTCTCTGACTTTACAGCTATCAGAGAGATCCCCAAATGTATTTTCATTTGTGGAATTCTTTTGCATTCTGAAGGTGCTCTTAGAGAGGAATGCAACGAAAAAATGTGGCACTTCTTTGCAAAGAAGAGCCTTCTCTTCAATAGACATATTTGAAAGTTTATTGAAGGGTAAATTTGCTATGGAGTTATTATGCAAATCTGAAATAGTTATTGAGGATTGTTTTGGCACATTTCACAAAGAAAATAACTTTGCTTGTGCATGGAATTAAAAAAAATTATCGTTATTTTATGGAATTAAATAACTTTTATTATATTATGGTTATAAATAGCCAACAAGATCTTAACCTAGGATAATAGATGCATCAACACCAGATTAGAGCTTCTGGCTCTTTGGGCACTGCTTTCGGTTGCCATTCATTTGGGGATCCCTCTCTTATCTGTATTTGGGGATTCACAGGTTATCATCTCATGGGTGAACATAACTGCTTCATTGAACACCCTACTTCTGAGTCATTGGTGTGATGACATTCTTTCTCTGCTGCATTATGTGCCTTTAGTGACCATCAATCATATCTATCGCGAGCATAACTAGCAGGCTGGCAGTCTCTCCAAACAGGCTCTTTCGTTGGCCCCGGGGCATGGGGAATTTTCTGGATCTTTAGATGGTATGATCATTGATCATGGGATATTTCAGTTATTTTGGCTTGTGCTAGGCTTTTCCCTTTCTCTCTCTTTATGAGGCACAAGCATTCAGTTTGAATGAATGGTTCTTTTGCTGACATGGATGTGCCTATCAACCTTCTTGTTATGCTCCCGATTCATATGTTTCTTGGTCTCTCACGAATTATTTCAGATAGATTTTCTGACCTGTTGCTACAGGAATGATGATAAAAGTCTGCCCTTGGCAGAATTTATGCTTTTCTGTCCCCATTTTGGTTGGATGGCTTGGATTCTGCGACTTTACAGCTATCAGAGAGATCCCCAAATGTATCTGCATTTGCGGAATTCTTCTGCATTCTGAAGGTGCTCTTAGAGAGGAATGTAACGAAAAAATGTGGCACTTCTTTGCAAATAATAGCCTTCTCTTCAATAGACATATTTGAAAGTTTGTTGAAGGGTAAATTTTCTATGGAGTTATTATGCAAATCTGAAGTAGTTATTGAGGATTGTTTTGGCACATTTCATAAAGAAAATAACTTTGCTTATGCATGGAATTAAAAAAAATATTATCGTTATTTTATGGAATTAAATAACTTTTATTATATTATGGTTATAAATAGCCAACAAGGTCTTAACCTAGGATAATAGACACACCAACACCAGATTAGAGCTTTTGGCTCTTTGGGCACTGCTTTCGGTTGCCATTCATTTGGGGATCCCTCTCTTATCTGTATTTGGGGATTCACAAGTTATCATCTCATGGGTGAACATAACTACTTCATTGAACACCCCACTTCTGAGTCATTGGTGTGATGACATTCTTTCTCTGCCGAATCACGTGCCTTTAGTGACCATCAATCATATCTTTCGCGAGCATAACTAGCAGCCTGACAGTCTCTCCAAACATGCTCTTTCGTTGGCCCCGGGGCATGGAGAATTTTCTGGATCTTTAGATGGTATGATCATTGATCATGGGATATTTCAGTTATTTTGTCTTGTGTTGGGATTTTCCCTTTCACTCTCTTTATGAGGAACACGCATTCAGTTTGAATGAATGGTTCTTTTGCTAACATGGATGTGCCTATCAGCCTTCTTGTTATGCTCTTGATTCATATGTTTCTTGGTCTCTCACGAATTATTTCAGATATATTTTCTGACCTGTTGCTACAGGAATGATGATAAAAGTCTGCCCTTGGCAGACTTTATGCTTTTCTATCCCCATTTTGGTTGGATGGCTGGGATTCTCCGACTTTACAGCTATCAGAGAGATCCCCAAATGTATCTGCATTTGCGGAATTCTTCTGCAATCTGAAGGTGCTCTTAGAGAGGAATGTAACGAAAAAATGTGGCACTTCTTTGCAAAGAAGAGCCTTCTCTTCAATAGACATATTTGAAAGTTTGTTGAAGGGTAAATTTGCTATGGAGTTATTATGCAAATCTGAAGTAGTTATTGAGGATTGTTTTGGCACATTTCACAAAGAAAATAACTTTGCTTATGCATGGAATTAAAAAAAATTATCGTTATTTTATGGAATTAAATAACTTTTATTATATTATGGTTATAAATAGCCAACAAGCTCTTAAGCTAGGATAATAGACGCACCAACACCAGATTAGAGCTTCTGGCTCTTTGGGCACTGCTTTCGGTTGCCATTCATTTGGGGATCCCTCTCTTATTTGTATTTGGGGATTGACAGGTTATCATCTCATGGGTGAACATAATTGCTTCATTGAACACCCCACTTCTGAGTCATTGCTGTGATGACATTCTTTCTCTGCTGCATCATGTGCCTTTAGTGACCATCAATCATATCTATCGCGAGCATAACTAGCAGCCTAACAGTCTCTCCAAACAGGCTCTTTCGTTGGCCTCGGGGCATGGGGAATTTACTGGATCTTTAGATGGTATGATCATTGATCATGGGATATTTCAGTTATTTTGGCTTGTGCCGGGCTTTGCCCTTTCACTCTCTTTATGAGGCACAAGCATTCAGTTTGAATGAATGGTTCTTTTGCTGACATGGATGTGCCTATAAGCCTTCTTGTTATGCTCCTGATTCATATGTTTCTTGGTCTCTCACGAATTATTTCAGATAGATTTTCTGACCTGTTGCTACAAGAATGATGATAAAAGTCTACCCTTGGCAGACTTTATGCTTTTCTGTCCCCATTTTGGTTGGATGGCTGGGATTCTCCAACTTTACAGCTATCAGAGAGATCCCCAAATGTATCTGCATTTGCGGAATTCCTCTGCATTCTGAAGAGCCTTCTCTTCAATACACATATTTGAAACTTGCGGCACTTCTTTGCAAAGAAGAGCCTTCTCTTCAATACACATATTTGAAACTTTGTTCAAGGGTAAATTTGCTATGGAGTTATTATGCAAATCTGAAGTAGTTATTGAGGATTGTTTTGGCACATTTCACAAAGAAAATAACTTTGCTTATGCATGGAATTAAAAAAAATTATTGTTATTTTATGGAATTAAATAACTTTTATTATATTATGGTTATAAATAGCCAACAAGCTCTTAACCTAGGATAATAGACGCACCAACACCAAATTAGAGCTTTTGGCTGTTTGGGGCACTGCTTTCTGTTGCCATTCATTTGGGGATCCCTCTCTTATCTGTATTTGGGGATTCACAGGTTATCATCTCATGGGTGAACATAACTGCTTCATTGAACACGCCATTTCTGAGTCATTGGTGTGATGACATTCTTTCTCTGCTGCATCATGTGCCTTTAGTGACCATCAATCATATCTATTGTGAGCATAACTAGCAGCCTGACAGTCTCTCCAAACAGGTTCTTTCGTTGGCCCCGGGGCATGGGGAATTTTCTGGTTCTTTAGATGGTATGATCATTGATCATGGGATATTTCAGTTATTTTGGCTTGTGTCAGGATTTTCCCTTTCACTCTCTTTATGAGGCACAAGCATTCAGTTTGAATGAATGGTTCTTTTGCTGACATGGATGTGCCTATCAGCCTTCTTGTTATGCTCTTGATTCATATGTTTCTTGGTCTCTCACGAATTATTTCAGATAGATTTTCTGACCTGTTGCTACAGGAATGATGATAAAAGTCTTCCCTTGGCAGACTTTATGCTTTTCTGTCCCCATTTTGGTTGGATGGCTGGGATTCTCCAAATTTACAGCTATCAGAGAGATCCCCAAATGTATCTGCATTTGCGGAATTCTTTTGCATTCTGAAGGTGCTCCTAGAGAGGAATGTAACGAAAAAATGTGGCACTTCTTTGGAAAGAAGATCCTTCTCTTCAATACACATATTTGAAAGTTTGTTGAAGGGTAAATTTGCTATGGAGTTATTATGCAAATCTGAAGTAGTTATTGAGGATTGTTTTGGCACATTTCACAAAGAAAATAACTTTGCTTATGCATGGAATTAAAAAAAATTATCGTTATTTTATGGAATTAAATAACTTTTATTATATTATGGTTATAAATAGCCAATAAGCTCTTAACCTAGGATAATAGATGCACCAACACTAGATTAGAGCTTCTGGCTCTTTGGGCACTGCTTTCGGTTGCCATGCATTTGGGGATCCCTCTCTTATCTGTATTTGGGGATTCACGGGTTATCATCTCATGGGTGAACATAACTGCTTCATTGAACACCCCACTTCTGAGTCATTGGTGTGATGACATTCTTTCTCTACTGCATCATGTGCCTTTAGTGACCATCAATCATATCTATCACGAGCATAACTAGCAGCCTGACAGTCTCTCCAAACAGGATCTTTCATTGGCCCCGGGGCATGGGGAATTTTATGGATCTTTAGATGGTATGATCGTTGATCATCGGATATTTCAGTTATTTTGGCTTGTACCGGGCTTTGCCCTTTCATTCTCTTTATGAGGCACAAGCATTTAGTTTGAATGAATGGTTCTTTTGCTGACATGGATGTGCTTATTAGCCTTCTTGTTATGCTCCTGATTCATATGTTTCTTGGTCTCTCACGAATTATTTCAGATAGATTTTCTGACCTGTTGCTACAGGAATGATGATAAAAGTCTGCCCTTGGCAGACTTTATGATTTTCAGTCCCCATTTTGGTTGGATGGCTGGGATTCTCCAACTTTACAGCTATCAGAGAGATCCCCAAATGTATCTGCATTTGTGGAATTCTTCTGCATTCTGAAGGTGCTCTTAGAGAGGAATGTAACGAAAAAATGTGGCACTTCTTTGCAAATAAGAGCCTTCTCTTCAATAGACATATTTGAAAGTTTGTTGAAGGGTAAATTTGCTATGGAGTTATTATGCAAATCTGAAGTAGTTATTGAGGATTGTTTTGGCACATTTCACAAAGAAAATAACTTTGCTTATGCATGGAATTAAAAAAAATTATCATTATTTTATGGAATTAAATAACTTTTATTATATTATGGTTATAAATAGCCAACAAGATCTGAACCTAGGATAATAGATGCACCAACACCAGATTAGAGCTTCTGGCTCTTTAGGCACTGCTTTCGGATGCCATTCATTTGGGGATCCCTCTCTTATCTATATTTGGGGATTCACAGGTTATCATCTCATTGGTGAACATAACTGCTTCATTGAACACCCCACTTCTGAGTCATTGGTGTGATGACATTCTTTCTCTACTGCATCATGTGCCTTTAGTGACCATCAATCATATCTATCGCGAGCATAACTAGCAGCTTGACAGTCTCTCCAAACAGGCTCTTTCGTTGGCCCTGGTGCATGGGGAATTTTCTGGATATTTAGATGGTATGATCATTGATCATGGGATATTTCAATTATTTTGGCTTGTGCCGGGATTTGCCCTTTCACTCTCTTTATGAGGCACAAGCTTTCAGTTTGAATGAATGGTTCTTTTGCTGACATGGATGTGCCTATCAACCTTCTTGTTATGCTCCTGATTCATATGTTTCTTGGTCTCTCACGAATTATTTCAGATAGATTTTCTGACCTGTTGCTACAGGAATGATGATAAAAGTCTACCCTTGGCAGACTTTATGCTTTTTTGTCCCCGTTTTGGTTGGATGGCTAGAATTCTCCGACTTTACAGCTGTCGGAGAGATCCCCAGATGTATCTGCATTTGCGGAATTCTTCTGCATTCTGAAGGTGCAAAGAAGAGCCTTCTCTTCAATACACATATTTGAAAGTTTGTTGAAGGGTAAATTTGGTATGGATTTATTATGCAAATCTGAAGTAGTTATTGAGGATTGTTTTGGCACATTTCACAAATAAAATAACTTTGCTTATGCATGGAATTAAAAAATTTATGGTTATTTTATGGAATTAAATAACTTTTATTATTTTATGGTTATAAATAGCCAACAAGCTCTTAACCTAGGATAAAATATGCACCAGTGTTTTTTTAGTTCTTTGGCTCTTTGAATCAGAATTCTTGCAACTGGAAACAATGCAACTTCTCTATGCAAACCCACGCAAACTAAATCTAACCAGTAAACACCATTTAGGCAGCAAGGAGGGGCGGTCTCCATGACAAGATGTTCAACCACCTCCTCCATGAATAGCAAGCTATCTAATAAATTCAAGATAAATGCCAAATTGAGAAAAAAACACTTCATGTTTCAGACGGGATCTTTCACAGGACGAGCTCTCTAGAAATCGCCCACGGCACTCCAGAATTGCCAGACACCTACGGTTCTGACCAGCTCAACAGTCACGACAAAGCCTATGAACAATCCTCAGCAAAGAGGTGGAAAACAAAGAGGTGAAAAACACACAAACACTGAAACTTGTAGGCGAAATGGGAGGGCAGAGCAAGGCAGCGACCGAAAACCTTCATCCAATCAATGCTGTCACTTGTGGGGAAGCCCAGACTGGGTTCTAACCTTTACCTCCAAAACATCCAGAAGGCCCAACTATCAGCACAGAGCTTTTACATAGACTCAACTTGAAAACATGTGGAGGACCAACGGATCATGAAGGAGACACAGAGGAATGGGGGTTGCTTCTGGCTCTTTGGGCACTGCTTTCGATTGCCATTCATTTGGGGATCCCTCCCTTATCTGTATTTGGGGATTCACATGTTATCATCTCTTGCGTGAACATAACTGCTTCATTGAACACGCCACTTCTGAGTCATTGGTGTGATGAAATTCTTTCTCTGCTGCATCATGTCCCTTTAGTGACCATCAATCATATCTATCATGAGCATAACTAGTAGGATGACAGTCTCTCCAAATATGCTCTTTCATTGGCCCCGAGGCATGCGGGATTTTCTGGATCTTTAGATGGTATGATCATTGATCATGGGATATTTCAGTTATTTTGGCTTGTGCCGGGCGTTGCCCTTTCACTCTCTTTATGAGGCACAAGCATTCAATTTGAATGAATGGTTCTTTTGCTGACATGGATGTGCCTATCAGCTTTCTTGTTATGCTCCTGATTCATATGTTGTTTGGTCTGTCACAAATTATTTCAGATAGATTTTCTGACCTATTGCTACAGGAATGATGAGAAAAAGTCTACCCTTCGCAGACTTTATGCTTTTCTTTCCCCATTTTGGTTGGATGACTAGAATTCTCTGACTTTACAGCTATCAAAGAGATCCCCAAATGTATCTGCATTTGCGGAATTCTTCTGCATTCTAAAGGTGTTCTTAGAGAGGAATGTAATGAAAAAATGTGGCACTTCTTTGCAAAGAAGAGCCTTCTCTTCAATACACATATTTGAAACTTTGTTGAAGGGTAAATTTGGTATGAAGCTATGATGCATATCTGAAGTAGTTATTGAGGATTGTTTTGGCAAAGTTTCACAAATAAAATAACTTTGCTTATGCATGGAATTAAAAAAATTTATGGTTATTTTATGGAATTAAAAAACTTTTATTATTTTATGGTTATAAATAGCCAACAAGCTCTTAACCTAGGATAATAGATGCACCAGCACCAAATTAGAGCTTCTGCCTATTTGGGCACTACTTTCGGTTGCCATTCATTTGCGGATCCCTCTCTTATCTGTATTTGGGGATTCACAGGTTATCATCTCTTGGGTGAATAGAACTGTTTCATTGAACACCCCACTTCTGAGGCATTGGTGTGATGACATTATTTCTTTGCTGCATCATGTCCCTTTAGTGACCATCAATCACATCTATCGTGAGCATAACTAGCAGGATGACAGTCTCTCCAAACAGGCTCTTTCATTGGCCCCGGGGCATGGGTAATTTTCTGGATCTTTAGATGGTATGATCATTGATCATGGGATATTTCAGTTATTTTGGCTTGTGCCGAGATTTTCCCTTTCACTCTCTTTATGAGGCACAAGCATTCAATTTGAATGAATGGTTCTTTTGCTAACATGGATGTGCCTATCAGCCTTCTTGTTATGGTCCTAATTCATATGTTTCTTGGTCTCTCATGAATTATTTCAGATAGATTTTCTGACCTGTTGCTACAGGAATGATGATAAAAGTATGCCCTTAGAAGAATTTATGCTTTTCTGTCCCCATTTTGGTTGGATGGTTGGAATTCTCTGACTTTATAGCTATCAGAGAGATCCCCAAATGTATCTGCTTTTAGTGTGATTCCAATTTAGTATTATGATTATTGTCTTATATTACAAGTATTAGATCAAGAAGGATATCAAGAGTAGTTTCATATATTTGATTCAATTTTTTGAATAACACATGATAGTCAATCTTTTGAATAACACATAATTATACAGTGATGACACATAAGAAAAAAAATACCTGGATTTAGGGAGAGAAGATAGTCAAGCCCTTTGTTGACTTGTGCATCACATCGTTAGTTTGAATCTCCTCCCTATACACTGATGGAAAAAAGTGCAAACCTAGATATGGAAGATTAGAGGACAAATAGAGTGTGTTGCATCAGAAAAGTAGAACGAGGGGTGTATTGAAGCGATGAGAATGGGACTCAATAAAACACATAATGAGGATCGTAATGAGACAGTCGGTTGACCAAAAGGGATATGTTGAGAAGGGCCAAAGTATCTAATAAATTCCTTGCTGGATCGTACCTCTAATACACTTTAAGCATTTACAACCTAACTTTGCATAGTTCCATTGCATGCTTTTTTCTCACATTATATTAAAATATATGGCACTGTTGTACATTCTACTCTTCTGCCTGCTACAGTTTCATTGTACGTATGGCATGGTTGTATGTCACTCGCACAATAGTATATATATATCCATATATGTATATATACACAAAACAAAATTTTCATATACTTACACATTTGTTTCCTCTTGCTCTTAGTGTTTTCCTCGCATAATGGAGGCACCCTTGATAGAAAATGCAATATCTTCTTTGCTGTCTGGTGCTGTATATCTTCAACCACTTCTGCAGGTTTTTTCACTCCAGCCATTCGGACCAACAAATGCAACTACTCCACGTTTTCGAATTACTATCTCTGATGGTAACAACACGCAACAGACTTTGCTCCCAACTACCTTCAACTCCCTCATATCAAATGGAGAACTCCAAGAAGGCTTTGTCATCAAGCTCGCCAAGTGCACTTGCACCGTCGTCCATAGTAACACGTAATTTTCTGCCCATTATTTTAAGCCCTCTCTTAGGTAGCTTAGCCTGTACATTTTTACCTACCACCAACATCATCAATTTTATAATACCTTTACTAATTCTTGCCTTTTTCTCCTACAGGACTATTACAATACTTGATCTTGAACTGGTCCACCACAAGCTTTCCCTTGTTGGGAGCTCTGTTCCTCTTTTACTACCGACTAGCTTTGGCATTCCAATTGGTTCATCAACTAGCCAATCTAGCCGCCCCATAGAAGAAAGCGATGTTCACACATCCCAAGCATCAGATACACCAATATCCATGCCAACAACTGTAATTCCATTCAAAGCACTCAATCCCAACTATAAAAAATGGTGCATCCAAGGTCGTGTGCTTGCCAAGACACCCATCCATGAATACACCAACCAATGCAGCCCAAGGAAACTATTTGGCTTCGACCTTATTGATTGTTCTGGAGAAGAGATCCATGTCTCTGCCTTTAACAACTTTGTTGACACCTTCTATTCCATTGTTGAAATCGGGACAGTGTACACTATCTCGAATGGCACAATCAAAACAAGCAACCCTTCATATAACCATTTGAACAACCATCTTGATATTGTCCTTTCATCTACGTCGACCATCCACCCTTGCCTCGATGCATTCCCCTCCATTTATTTACATTCCTTCCACTTTAAAACAATCAATGACCTCCAAAGTTTACCTTCAAATTCCATGGTTGACCTTATTGGCCTTGTTAGCTCTGTCTCGCCTGCATCTACAATTCAAAAAAAAGACGATTCTGAAACAAGTAGGAGAACCGTTTGCCTCAGAGACACATCCTGTTTTAGAATTGATGTCACACTTTGGGGTCATCATTGCCACATTGAGGGTTCACATGTCGCTTCACTATACTCCTCCGACTCACCACCTCTCCTTGCAATAAAGGGTGGTCGTCTTATACATTACAATGGTAAAACAATTGGAAGTGTTCCCAGTAGTACCATCCTTATCAATCCAAATATTGAGGAAACCCATCGCATTAAAAAATGGTACACTGATCATGGATTTCGTGCTGCGTCGCCATCCTTGAGCCGCAAATACATAGGCTCTATGTCTCGAACACACCCATCTAGAACAATTTTCGACTTGCAAAGCATGCAACCCTCTGATAAGAACCTATGGTTCTTTGTGCGTGCTTCCATTGTTGACATTAACATGTATGACTTCCAATTCCTTGCATGCCCTCTCTTTGTTGATGGTGTTCAATGCATGAAGAAAGTTGCACATAGAGCTTTCAACACTTGGCATTGCAGCAAATGTGATGGTGAATTCATAGAATGTGACTACAGATACATTTTAAAGCTTTCCTTGCAAGACCACACCGGCCAGATCAATGGGGCCACAACTTTTGATGATGCAGCGAACAAATTACTTGGTGTCTCTGCAAAGGATTTATGCCTGCTCATCACTGAGCCCTCGGCCATAAAGGATCTCTCTCTGCACCTAAATTCGCATCGATACTTGTTCACCTTGTCCATTAAGACGGAGACTTTCAACTCCAGTACACGCTTGAAGACAACCATTGCCAATTCTGAAGAGCTTCATATTGCTGCTGCATCAACCAAGCTCCTTGAAGAAATATCTGCACTCACTACTCAAAGCCATCCTGTTGCAAACCATCTCTAACCTCCCCTTCATATACTCCACCCTTGGCTATTCCAACCACCGCTTTTACTCACCCTTCCACATCTTACTCTTCCCTCAGTCCTTGCTTCAACACATCGTACCCTACAATACACCATCCCATCTCTCCAAATGCATTCCAATTCATCTCAACCCAATTATGTTTCTTCCACTTCATTATGATCACTATATCCCCCCACCCCCCCAGCTTTCCTTCCTTCATTGCTTGTATATATACTTTTCCCTTACTTTCCTGTCTTTTTTCAAATATCTGCAATGTAATTAGCTACTGTAAATTTTGTGCTCACATAGAAGATGTGTTATCGTATACATTACATGTTTATTTTTAAAGCACGCCATACATATCTATCCATGCAGCATTTCACGTTTTCTTACATGTATACAATGTTTATTATGTCATATATGTGGATTTATTTTTTCTACTATGCTGCTCCTTGGTTGCTTTTCACATACATACATGCTCCACATACATCACAAAAACTACTTTTTACCTTATTTCTTGCAAAAACTTTCGCAATGCGTTATTTTCTATATGTAGACATACCTTCTTATTTGTACTTTGCATATCTTGCTTTTAATGTACATGCCTCGACTTTTTCTTACAATTACACATTTATAACATTTGAAATTCCCATCAATGTCTCCTCCAGGTTCAAGGCAAACTCCTCTTCAACAACCCATGTTGCCCAATACTACACGTGACCAAATAAATGCACGTAGAAGGCTTCTTTATAGCCAAACAAAGGACCGCCAAAATGTGCATAGACGTCTTACTTATCAATCTAGGAGTGGAAACATCAATGCTTCAATCAACCCTACCCCAATGCACACATCCACTACACCCCCGCCTCTAACCACCCCCTTGCCAGATGGTCACGCCTGCTTTCTTAACCGACTTTCTCACCTCCACCCACTTCATGTTTGCTCCATATGCAAGGAATCATATCCAAAAATGAAAACTAATTTCTCAAGTGGAATCTATACATGCTCTCGATGTAGTAATGAGCGACATGGCCATCGCTTCTCCATAGATAACAACATGGATCCTGGAAATTAACCAATTGAACTTGCACGCTTGACTCAAATAGAAGAAATGTTAATTGCCCGAGTCAATCCAATACTTCAAGTTACGCATGCACGTGGTGACCAATACAAATACTCCGGCCATACTATTAGCTTCCCACAAGATATCTCCACAATAGCCACCTCTCTTCCATGCCTCTTAGCAGACTTGGACATCCTTGTTGTTCGCAAATTCAATGCTGCAAACAAGCCTTATGAATTCATTGTTAGCCGTTCAAATGTTCTAGCTGCATTGGAATTCAAAATCTCCAATGACCCGTATTACAAGGATGTCCACCTTGACCTCCAAGCATTACATGCTTTTCCACTTGAACCCACAGATGTGTTCTCCCTTCTTCACCATGCCACAACCCCTGGGCCTGACCTCCAACTACCCTCATCCACTACTGATGATGCAACACCTTCAATGCCAATTCCAACAAGCATTGAAACCTCGTCCTTTGTTTTTGCACTCCCAGATTCTCACACTGAGACTGAAGAAATTAGGCGGTTTGCATCTACAACCCCTACCACCCCTTCAACATCAATTGGTTGGCCCCCCATTGGTCTTTCTCCAATAAATGAATACAATATGGAAGGGCTCCTCTCAATGGCATTCCCAACGCTATTTCCCACAGGGGTTTCCATGCTAAAACAACCTCGCCTTTATGAAGTCTCTATGCAGTAATATGCTTTGCACCTTATCCGATTCCATGATAATAGGTTTTCCCAACACCCTCGCTTCTGCTACTACTTGTACAACCTTATGATGCACCATCGCAGCCAGGCTACCGCAGCTGTTTTTGTTAAACGCAACCTAGCAAACACCCTCCCCGCAACTGTCTCAGCTTTGCGCACACAACTCAGCCAGATGCCAGACTCTCATGTTGCTGATCATGCCATGCAATTTGGCTCTGCTCTACGTGGCACCCACTCTTTCTGGAACAAACAACGAGGTGAGTTGTGTGATATGATCACCCAGCTTGGTAGCCCAACTTTTTTTTTTACCCTCAATGTAGATGACACCAAATGGCATGACCTTCACATGCTCATGCCTTCCCATCCTCCCACTTCATTGCCTTCACAATTCCAATGGAGAATTCATAACATTATAACCAATCCACATACTACGTCTCTATATATGCACCATAGATTCACCATCTTCCTTGAAGAGGTCCTACTACACACACTCAAGACAAAAGATTACTGGTGCAGATTTGTTCCTCTCACTCTTTGCATTTTATTTCCTTTTACTACTTCACATTTCGAATTTTTCCCTAACTTTGTGTTTTGTTTTTGCTTCCCTTCTTAATACAGGTATGAATGGCGAAACCGAGGTTTTGCTCATATACATGGATTCCTTTGGTTGGAGGACGCACCCAATATGGACAGCCTTGATTGGAATGATCCCCTTGCTGTTGATACTGCAAAAACATACTTTGACAGCTTCTTAACAGCATGGAACCCTCGTCCCGTGCACCTTCGTGTCTCCGCCTTCCATCGAGCATCTCACCAAGACCCTTGCACACTTGTAGCATCCTCCATACGTGAAGGAAACCAAAATGACGACTATGAAACCCTTGTCAATTATGTGCAACGCCACACAAAATGCAATGAATTCTCTTGTTTTCGCAAAAAAGGCACAACCCTCGTTTGCCGCTATGGTTTCCCCTTTGAACTACAGGAAACATCTTCTATGTTCATTGACATCTCTGGCCAAAAAAAATATACCCCCGCTAGAAATGATGCACTTCTAAACGTACACAACCCTCTTATGCTCTCAGTATGGAGAGCTAATGTTGATTGCCAGCCTATGCTCTCGTGCCATGCTGTCCTCTCATACATTTCAAAGTATGCTTCGAAAGAAGAGAACAAATCTGAGAGCTACCATGACATTCTAACACTTATTGCACATTTCGCCCCTGTAGAAGAGGGAATCTTATTACCTATCCAGAAAC
>LPNX010730183.1:49261-136410 GCA_001517045.1 Pseudotsuga menziesii | reverse complement strand
CACAAGAAACCTGCCATATGCTACAAAAACTTCCCTTGACTCTTTGCAGTCGTACATTTATTTCCCTGAACACCTCCCAGACCGTTTTCAAACGTGTCTTGCTAGACGTCCCCAACACCCCCCCGCCAACCAACTTCATTTCTACATACATGCAAAGACCCCCTTCGCTTGAACACCTTCCCCTCCTCGAAGCTTCCCACTCTTGGTCCTTTTTTGCACGTAGGAAAAAATGTCAATGGAAGCTCCACAAATCGACCAAGATTGTGCGTGTCCTTCCTCATTTCCTTGACATCCCTCCTTCCACCTCTCCTCTTTATGTCGATTTCTGTTGGAGTGAACTCTTATTATACAAACCTTTTCACAATGTGCCAAAAGATATTGGATCCTCAAACTTGGAAGTTGTCTCTGCATGGGAATCCTTTCATGGGAGCTACAATCCCTGGCATGTTGACCGACAACCTTCACCCCCTCCAACTATTTCTGTTGATACACCTCCCCCTCATGAAGATCATCCTCCTTGCTCTATCGACATGTCAGAATGGGAACTCCTCTCTCAACTCCACCCTGGGAACAACCTACAACTTGATGATCTTGACATGCTTGGTCATCACGACTTTGACACCAATCACAATTGGGGCCACACGCAGATACCTTTACACTTGCAAAACTCAGCCATCTCATTTCTTGACTTGAACCGCTCATCAAACCAAGCAGAACTACAACCTTTTTCAACTCCCGCTTCTCCTAATTGCTTTTCTCCAACACAACGCACAACCTTTGAAATTATGATGTCCCACTACACACAACACACTACCACAAAACCATTACGTATGATCATCCAAGGAACTGCAGGCATAGGAAAATCTTACTTAATTGGATGCTTGCAAGCTGCCTTCTCTTCATCATCTCCAAATAACTCATCCCCTCTTCTCCTGCTTGCTCCAACTGGCGTCGCGGCATTTAACATAAATGCCCTTACAATACATTTTGCCCTTCGGATACCAATAAATACTATGCTTCCTCTTGAGGGCCAAGCCCTTGCAAACCTTCAAGAACGACTCCTCCATATACGTTATGTGCTAATTGATGAGATGAGTTTCATTGGACCAAATATCTTATCCAACATTGACTCTCATCTTCAGGAAGCATTCCCTTCCCATCGAACTTCCCCTTTTGGAGGCTGCTCTATCATCCTCGTAGGTGACCTTGGTCAACTTCCACCTGTTAAAGATATCCCCATGTATGTAGGAGCATCATGTGGAAACACACTTTGGCGTACCTTTGACACATTCATAACCCTCTCAACAGTTTTTCGTCAACAAGGAGATGACCCTTCTCAGATTCAGTTCCACCAACTTCTCCTCAATCTTAGGAATGCAACACCAACTATTGCCGATTGGACCCTTCTTATCTCAAGGAAATCCTCTTCCCTCTCTAAAACCGAGAACCGCGTATTTGATCAATCCACCCATTTATTATCAACTAACAATTATGTTTCCTTACACAACAAACAAATGCTTAAACAACTAAATGTCCCGATTACATTATGTTCTGCAGAAGTTAGGAAACAAACACTACTGCTTGCACCAGAAGATGAACAATGAGATATGGTCATACTCCTTGCCGTTGGTCAACAAGTTATGCTTACAACAAACCTTTGGGTTGAGGCGGGTCTTGTTAATGGTGCTCTTGGTCAAGTTGTTTCAATCTTGTACAACACTGCCACTACTCCACCTATGCTTCCTTTGTTTGTTGTTGTTGACTTTGTCAACTACAAAGGCCCACCATGGGATGCTTCTAACCCTACCTACATCCCAATCCTCCCTTTAACAAGAGGTTCTCATAGACAACTTCCCCTTCGCATGGCCTGGGGTTTAACAATCCACAAATCACAAGGAATGACCTTACAGAAGGCAACAATCGACATAGGAAACATTGATCGACAAGGGCTAACATTTACTGCAGTTTCAAGAGTTAGACAACTCACTAACCTACGCATAATGCCATCTTTTTCTTTTGCTCGCTATGCATGTATGAAGGATAGCCCTTCTGTCCAACGAAGAAAACAAGAAGAAACTTTTATTGCCTCTAGATCAATTGCACCACACGTTGTTTAACATAGTTGCTCACATATGCTTACACCCATGCATTGCTTCCCACACCTCTTCTTGGTTACATAGAAAATAATAAACAAACAACACCATAATAACAAAAAACTATCACTTTTCACTTGCTAAATGCCAAAACAAAACAACCTCACCTTCTTCCCTCCCCCCATCCACCCCCTAAAAAAACACTCTTGCACTCATGCATATATTTCTATTCATTTGCTTCCAACATCTTAACTTCGTTTTGTTTCGTCTACTTGAATCTACCATAACATTACACTTACAACATTCTTTTCTCTCTACAATAGAACAAACAAAAAAAAGAACAACAAAATGTCCATTACACAAGTTTTCAACTTTTTTTTCCTTTCATCTATGATGTGAATATCTTCTTGCTTTTCTTATTCGGTACTATGAAAAAAAAATGTTAGTATAGCAATTCAATTACAAAAAAAGATGTGCCTTGCTTTACTCTATATTATTTGAACATGTTAAGCTTTTAATCGCTCCGTTTTCTCTCTTCCTAGCTCTTCAACAACAGACATGGACATGCAATACCTGAACACCCTTGCTGACTTCTGCAAGCAAATCAAGGAACAACAAGCGTCGCTGCAACAAATTGAAGCACGCTTCCAATCAAATTCAAACATCCCACTGAATCCAATTCACCCTACTATTAAGATTCTCTCCGAAATAAAAGCCTTCCTTCAACGCATGATCCATATGCATGAAAGGGACACCATGCGCAAGATCCGCAAAGACTTAGTATCCCGCCACCCTTTTCTTGCTCAATACATAAACATTACTTGGTGTTGTCGTTGCCATAATCCCTCTTACATTTATGACTAGAGCCTCCTCCTTGCTTGCAATTCCCTTTTCCCTCTCCTCACAACCCATCAACCCTTCTTCTTTGATTCCCACACGTTCTTCAATTGCCATTACTACCCTTCACTTGTACGTACTACCTTGTCCATAACCTATGCTTTAATTGAATAGATGTATTAACCTTTTCTACACATGGAATGCACAAACATTGTACATATTACATGCTTCCACTACTACCACAGTACATGTACATTTATTATATTTCCCTTCTACTTGCATGTAATGCACCTCTCTAAAGTATATACTCTATCAAACAAACGCTTCTTTTACAAATACAATGCAACAAACTCTATGTAAATAGAAACAGTTCACATTATACTCAGTTCTTAACTTCTATTGTACATTTAATCCATGTATATATTTAGCTTCTACTTATTGTCATTACACATATGTATATTCTTTTTTCCATGGACTCCCTATATTTGGTTTCAAAGTAAATATGTTGTCCATTTGTTACGTCTACTCAATTTAGACTGTTTGGACATTAAATTGGTTTCAAATATTCATAATCCTAATTTTGTTTCAAATACTCTCTTATGATCAGAGAAGCAGTTCACACTATATTGTATGTACATAGAAACAATTCACAATATATACTAAATTCTTAAGTTCTGTTGTACATTTATCCTGTCTGTTTATTTACCTTGTACTTATTGACTTCATACCTATGTCTGTTTCCCCCCCCAGCGTGTCCCTATACTTGGTTTGAAAGTAAATTTGTTGCCCATTTTTTAACTTCTACTACAAGTATACTATTTGTACATTCAGTTGGTTTCAAATATTTGCGATACTCAAATTGTTTCAAAATACTCTCCATAAGAGAGTATATGGTCTGTAAATGAATAATTGTTGCAACAGTTTGTTAGTCAATTTTTTAATTTACTAGTACAGCTACTTCATCTGTACTTGTCCTCTCCGGTTCTCGCCAATGCAAGCTTCCTTTGTAGCATGCAAAGCATCCAACTCCAAACTAAAAGGTAGTGTCTTATCTACTTTTCTTTCCATGCTATTTGAACATTTTATACAAGAAGAAACAAAAAAATTACTTTATTTTAGCCACCCTCCCCTTAATCGCAACAACCGAATACTATATTTATATTATAGTTCATTGTTCTTGTGTTGTGTGCTACTCTGACAGGTTATCATATCATGGTGGGGAGAAGGAATCCATTGTTGCCCGTAGCAATAGCTCCTCTCGGTAAAAAAACAGAACTGGAAATGATAAATTCAGCAAGCTCATTGTCACTTTTACTTTAAATGCAAAGGTTATAGTTTCCATGTGGCTCCTTACTTTCTCTTTCCAGCTGTTACTTAATAGTGTCCTAAAGACATGAAACGTGAATTAGAAACTATCTAATATCAATGTTTAATGTATTCAGATCCAAAAGGGGATACATGGAGGATGGACCATGAAATTGATACTTCTCAGCAGATACAAAAAGAAGGAAAATATGTTGTTTCAGCTGTAGCAACTGTGCTCTCTGATATTTGTGGACCAGGTGAATGGATGCCAATGCCAAAACTTCATTCTGAGGTAAACCTTATTTCTCCCACATATAAGTCTTGGATGAAGCCTGATGTTTTGTAGTATTTTATTTTATTTGTATGTGAGGTAAGGACACCCTGTATCTTGTTAAAAATGGAAGTGTGTTTATGGATGCAATGGTTCTCTACTTTGGAGGACTCTATGTGTGTTTTGAATATATCAACATTCACATTACTAAACAATAACACATCGATAATCTACATCATTAAGCCAAAAGATCACACATACAGATACCCCCACCCACAACCCCCCCTCTATACATTACTAAACAATAGCACATCGAGAATGTACATCATTAAGGCAAAAGATCACACATACAGATACCCCCCTCTTTACATATTCGATTAGGGAAACCATGTATGCTTTGGCTCCAACTTCAAGATAACATACATTTTTATGGAGAGTTGTGTAGCCAACTTTGTTCCCAAACCCATTAGTTATCCTACATGGACTGGATGAGTTTTCTCATGGAAGCTTGATAAACCCAGCCCTTTCCTTAACAAGGATATCCCTGTTAGGCTAATCACATCCCACTCACTCCTTCCTGTCTATGAGATCATCCAATATTCCAAGGATGACCTTTTTCCAATGTAGAGGGGCAACAAAAGGAATACTGTACTCTTGGGTAATCTGTGCCCCAGAAGGCAGTAGTCCTGTTTGTTTGGTTTGATAGTAAATGTATATTCATATTGTATCCACAAGGCATTTTAATCATTTGCTTGTTGTTCGTGCATCTAATTACTTGACCAAAATCATTTTGTCAAGCCTGCTGTAACTCCCAAGTCCAACAAGTGAATACAACTGTTTGAGCATTGCTGCACTCTTCCTTTCTCTGCTGAACATGCTGTAACTGTTATATTCTGTTGTCCTCATATTTGATTTGCTCTTCCTTCCTCTTCTGAACATGCAGTAACAGTTATATCATGTCATTCTCATATTTGTAATTCTGATACCTATCACATGCGATCAGTTTGGTAACTGACCACAAACAATAATGGAAATTTAGGATTATATCCTTCCGCTGTGAACCCAAATTATTATAGTATCTGTTTAGTACTAAAAGAGATTAAAATTCAACTTATACTTCTGCTGAATTAGAAAGCTTTGTGGCATATATAACCTAATTCAACTTTTCTAGCCCTTCTTTTAGATCTGAGATTGTAGGCAGCAAATGTAGACTTTCCTAATTTGTTTAATATTTGGAGTACGTTCATTCAATTCAGAAGAATTTGCAGAGGATAAAATTGGGAAGACAGGTTACTCATCTTCTTTTTTAAAAATTTTACAGACCATTCCACGATATTTGTTCCTAAAGACGGTTGGAGGTATAGGGATGAATTGAGTCTTGACAGAGGAGACTCAACTTCATACAGATATTGGTAGATCATCTAATATATTAGAGGTGGATAGTTCAGTAGGCATGATGAATCGAAGAAATTGGAAAAGAAAGATTAGCTATTAAAATTTGTAATATGCAATTTTAATTGCATTTTTCTTGTTTTGAAGGATTCAACCTTCATATAGTATGATTTCTGAAATATCTAATTGTTCCAAACCAGGATTATCACTTGACAGACAAGCTGTGGTCGAAGCCTGGTAGTAAAGAGTTTGTCCAATGCATTGATCATCCATGGCATCACAAGAGTATGCTTTTGTTTTTCTCAACAAAGATTTCCCCTTTTACAGTTCCTACTTTTTCAGTGAAGCAGTTCACTGCAACTTCTTTAATAAAGTTTTTAATTTGTAGAACGAGATGAGCGACATAATGGTTATATTATTTTCAAGGCCAATGGAGGATTGAATCAGATGCGAACAGGAGTAAGTGCCCAAAGGCCTATAGGATATACATGTATCCCACTTTATAAATGTTGGTTCCAGCATGTTGTCGTGTTTATTTATAGAAAATTCCTATCCTACAGATTTGTGATATGGTTGCCATCGCAAAGATTATGAATGCAGTACTTGTTATACCAATTTTGGACAATACTTCATTTTGGGCTGATCCAAGGTGAATGCAATTTCTCTGCCAGGTGACCTCAATTGGGTAATTTAGTTTCTTGAAACATAAAATCTCCCTATATTTATAATGTTTAGTAATATATGATGCTTTTTCAACAGTACAAAAAATGTCAGATCTCACATCTGTTTTAAATTTATGTGACGATCCAGTGAATTCAAAGACATTTTTTTATTATCTCCGTCACTTTATTAATATTCTAATGGAAGATGTGCGCATTGTTGAGTCTTTACCACCATCTCATAAAAATGTTAAACCATTGGAGAAGGCTCCAGTGTCTTGGTCAAAGGTGTGTTAGACACTAGCCTTGTTCTGGTTCATAGTTTTTGATCAATTTTGGAAGAGAGCTTTTTCAGCACCTCACGAAATTTTAAATTTTATTAAGAAAAACCAGCATGATTTTTCAATGTTTTGTATACTTTCCAAAAAAATTAATCCTGTCTAAACATTAAGTCACCAAAAAAACCCTGGTTTTCTTTCACTTGCTGAAGAGAGTTCATTTCCGGTGCAAAGGAGAGTTCATTTCATAGCTTTTGTTATTTGGTGCAGATTGAGCTGGGTTTCAAAGGTTTTGTAAGGAGATCGCACTTATGGTAGAGCATTGGAGTATATCTTGATGATTCTTCATATCTATTTCAATAACAGAGGGTGAATTTTATCTACGATTATCCCTTGTGAAGAGGGCCCATTCAGATTGATCCCGTTGTTGGGTTGTGAAGGTCACAGGCTGTTGGAGAATCTTTGTTCAAATTACTGTTGTATTTTGGCTAAATAGAGCATTGTACACTGTTTGATGCACATGTATCTTTCTACAAGCATGAGATGCTTCCTTTCCTAAAAAAACACAATGTGCTATACTTCACTCATGCTGATTCTGGTCTTACAAATAATGACCTTCCTAATTCAATTCAGAAGATCCGTTGTCATGCCAATTATCAAGCTCTAAACTTTGTTGACCCCATTGAGAAACTTGCACGAACTTTTCTCACCAGAATTCAGAGAAGGGAACCCTTCATTGCCCTCCATCTTAGGTATGAGGTATCTCATGTTTAAAATTGGAGGTGTCAAAGAATGTGAATATGAGGTACTTTGGTTATTGCTCTAGAACCAAGGATTGATGAATGTTATCCATGCTTTTCTTGCTGTGTTTAGATATGAGCAAGATATGCTTGCATTTACGATAGTATACTCTGATTATTTGTCTTCTGCTGGCAAACAACTGCAATGCCCCAGTGGACAAGTAGATCCATCTCAGCTGTTGGCATTAGCTAAGTCGCAGGTATAATAATTGTAAATCCCATGATGGGATAAAAACCTCCTTATCATGAAGATAGATTAATGAATCCAAGATCTAAAAATCCTTAATTCCTATTCAGTCCTTTGGCTAAAACCACATTCTTGTAGGTTGATTACATACTCGGTGACAATCCAAGATACAATAATAACTTTGCAAATCCAAGAGAAAACTATGAGCAAACAGAACCTGCAACCTACAACAATGGCCCAATGGTCGGAAGTTTAGCTAGACTTCAAGGTGGAAATGTTGGAGACAACCAGCTTCTCCCAGGTATTATTGTTTTATAGGATGAAATTAATTTGGTTTCAAATTGTTTTAGTGATATTGATGTGATGCTTTTAATGGTTGTTCTTTTGGCAGTGACTGTGCCAAAACCTGGATCAGATTCAGGATCTTCTGCTCCAACTACAGTTCCAAAGCCAAAGCCAAAGCCCTCTCCTGCACCTAAACAGAGTTCTCTTCCTACTTCCCCATAGAGTAAGTCCTCTAAATCTTAAATTTTGGCCACCACAATTCAACTTTAGCAGGAATGAGCCAGGTGTAAAAATAATGTAGTGCCACATATCCTGGACAAACAGGGGAAAATCAATGATAGTTTTGGATTTTGCAATTAAATGTATATTAAAAATAACATACTAGTTCATCCAGTTCTTATGTTTTATTGTTTTACCTTAATTTCTTTGCACTTAGTGGCATTTTACAGAAATAAAATGTTTGTTTGTAAATATTTGAGAAAAGAACTAAATTTTTTTATTGTGCTATGAAAATACTGATTTTCATCCAATAATGTGGAATAAATCTATGCAACTCCTTGTATAATAATGACTTGGTGATTATTCAATACAAAAACAGTACTGATGCTGCTTTATTGTTAACAATATGCATAAAATGTTAGGCTGGCTATCTTGCAGAAGCTCACGACTTCTTGGAGTCAGTCACGAACTACTTATTACATATATGTTGCATCTATCACAAATAGATCTCCACACCAGACACTGACAGCTATTGGCTTCTCTATCCAAAGATTGTATGGTCCTTTATGGGGTCTCTCCAAACCAGATGCCAACAATACGTATTCATTTCCTAAGTGGTTAAAGTCACTCCCTCCTGGTCAAAGTATGGATTTTGTGTACATTCATGCTGCTCCTGCAGCGACCATTTCCCTAGTTAATTATTATATTATTTGATCAATTTTCATTCAATCCAATAATAACAACGAGAGCCTAAGAATAATTTGTGATGAGACTGTTTGTCATGCACCTCCTCCATTATACTATCGTGTCTCCCTTGTTTGGATGTGGTCTTCTTGGGCATGGAATCACTTCCTGGAATATACCAAAATCAATAGAACCTTAGATTTTTGGAATTCTAGATCTCCAAAAACTACGGAACCCTATATCCTTGAATTCTCTAGTCTTATTGTAACATTTAAATTCTAAGTTTATTCATGTAACTTGTAATTTTTTATCCTTGGATTCCAAAACCCTAAATATTTAGAGGTTTGGATTGTAGATCTTGTATATCTGCCAATTTCCTAGGTTTGAAGATGTAAACTCCACTAAAAGTTAAGTGCAGCAAATATATTTTCTTCATAAGGACCATATGATCATGTAGTGCTTATTGCACAGTTTTTCTCTCCCTTGATATATCTTGAAGAATTTTTGACATGAAGAAAAGTTTTTGGCACCAAGATGTTTGAGACAAATGTGAATAAATTTGTCACTTCAGCTTCATATGGTGAAAGTGGAAGCTTGTCTTCACCTCCACCAACTCATGTCTCAAGGTGAACTGAACTGATGATAGCATGATTCCATTTTTGGTCACATAGAATATATGGTAGATTACGATTAGTCTCTAATGTAAATAAAAAAGGGCATTAGCCTGAGGGAGCATGAACCATTGTAAGTTTTATATATAATAACCTTTTCCTTTCATTTTGAAAGACACAATGAAAGGTATAAGTTTTGTTTAGATTTCAAATGTTTGTATACTAGTGCATGATTTATTGAAGAATTGGTGCATATGATGGTTTACCTTATGATTGCCCTGAAAGTGACATGGGACCAGTTGTCTCTTCCTCTCGCCAATTTTCAATAAGTAAATGTGATAATGTAGATCTGATTTTGCACTGTAGTAATAGATATAATAATTGTAGATTTGATTTCTCAAGTACGGTAGTCGCTTCTTGTTGAATATATGTGTAAAGTGATAGAACTACAATAGAAAATATTTCCTTTTGAAGTAGGATAGGTATTCCCATTGGAAGGAAAAAGATATAGACGGGGAAGAAAGACGTAGGCCTCCATTTTTTTGGCTCACTTCAATGTTTCATTTTTTTTTCTCGCTTACTCGTTAACAATTACCTTAACGGCGTATTATTGCACCTTCCTTGGGGCAATTGCTAGTTAATTACAATGTAGAATATAAATATATTTGCTACCTTTTTTGTAAATAAAAGATTATATTACTTCAAAACCAACCCAAGTACAGATCGCTCTTTTTCAGAGTAGCATAGATTCAACATCACCAACCTTTTCCAGCATTACAATCATTCTCAAAAATACCATAATGTTCTGAACAGACTCCCAAAAAAGAAGATACTGCCTACCCTTAATCTTGCTATAAGCTATGGCTACTATACTAATATGATAAGATATCACGAATATAACTTTGCACGGAGCCATCATCTAAAACTCAAACTAGGTTCTTGGAGTGGTCCCCTAGTCTAGTTCTCTCAGCAATAGTCAACTCGATCCTCTCAATCAACTTCACCGCTTCATTTACAGCCTACTTCTATTCCCCTTTCTAGCGTGACTTCATACTAGAACCTATGGCCTCCACATTCTGCATCCACGAACTGTAGAACTGTAGCCCCAAATAGGATGCCATCAAGTAATTTTGTGATGCATCAGCCTACAATCTGTGTTGTAGTCCTTCCATGCATGGACCGACTCCTCGCCCCCTTCCTTTTTTCATTACCACTCATGGACACATGCGAGATTAAGTTCTTCATCACCCAATACAACATTATCATTATGTCATACGCAACGATTCTACCGGCTGTGGTTCCAGGTTCTACCACCCATTCCTCAAGGCTCCATCTGAATATCCTCAATTGGAACCAACTGAACTTCTTCCCACAACCGCTTATCCACTACCTCAATAACACTTCAAATCTTTAGGGGAATGCGATCCTTGAAGAAAGAAGCCACCTCTTGGGACTGAGTTTGGGCTCGTGTTACTCGGCCCCTGTAACCATTCTGCCCTCCCTTTCACTTACCTTTCCCATGTTGTCCTGCATCGCCCGACCCCATCCTGGTTTCCACATTCATGGATTGTCAAGGAGCCATTCTGGAGAAATGCAAAGAAATCCACACATATATGGACGAGTAACCGAAAGCGGCACTGTCTCTGAGCACCTCCTTGAGCGAATTTCCTTCAACAAGAGAAGAAAAAATAGAGACTTCACAAAGGAAATGAGCAGAAAGGATGATAAAATTCCTCGAATATAAGGTCGAGGACATCAAGATTTCCATAATTGGTCTATACTTTCCCTCCTCCTGGCAGTGCTTTCCATCACCCACAGACATACCAATCACAAGTCTTAACATCGTACCTATATTAATTACCAAATATGGACCTTAGTGCGTATCTTATCTCCATCTCTTTCCACAGTTGTTCCCGTAACCTTTAGTACCCAATTCTGTATTGGGGCAGGTCATACTTGTCACTTCTCGCATAATTAGTCTTGGTGGGATGACAACACAGCTAGGGTTTCTGACTGCCTCCTGTCATCATCCTGGGACACCTGACCGCTACCTCCCATCTGTCGACTTATCTCATAATCTAGGGAGGCCAGATGGCTACAATTAAGGGGCCATACCTCGTTTCTAAGCTCTTCGATTGTACGCTTGATGCGGGCCCTACCTCCTTTAGCTTCGAGGTTGGAAAGGAGGTCTGCCACATTGTTTATGTCTCGTCTTACATGGCTAAAGGAGACAGTTTTATGAGAAGAGACAAGGATCCTCAGGGTGTCCAACTGGCTCGAGACCCTCCAACTAGATGTGATTTGCTCTATGGATTTCCCATTGGCTAATTTTTTGGCCATCTGTATTATAATGGTGGAGTCCTCCCCTACAGTAACTAGAATCCAACCTTCCCCAATTGCAAGATTGATCTCCTGGACTAGGCCTTCCAATTCCGCAGAATTGTTCGTGTCATTACCTATATAACCAAACAATACTTTCATGATTACACCAACATCATTCCTACAAACACCCCCAAACCTTGTTGCTCCTAGGTTTCCTTTGGTTGCCCCATCAAAGTTGATTTTGAAAGAATGAAGTGTAGGGGGTGACCAAGAGTTCATACTAGATGGTCTGCAAGTTTTGTCCCTCCTTCTAAGCCCATCCAAATCGCTTCTTCCCAATACCCAACCAGCTGCAATGTCAGCTTCATCCTCTGAGTATTCCCTATCTTTCTCTCCCCACTGCATGCTTCTTACAATTTTGAGGATATTCTTGACCAATATCCGCCACACCTCCTCTTCATTGAATTTCTAATCTCAGAATATGTGATTATTTCTTTCCTTCCACACATTCCACATAACCATCCCTGGAAACATCATCCAAAGGGTCCTTAGAATTGGATTTTTAAAGGCTTTAAGATTCCAATATTGCAAAGACTGGTCAGGTTGATCTCTCCTTCGTTCGCTCCTCCGAAAGAGCATGGATCCTCTATCCCATAGTGAATCCATATAGGGGCAATTGTCCAGCAAATGCTCCATATTTTCTTCACTATTGAAGCATAAAACACATTGAGAAGGACCATGAATCCCTCACTTCCTTAGATTTTCTCTAATCAAGATCCTGCGCTTAAAAACCAACCAATAGAAGATGGAAACCTTTGGCCATGGATTTATATCCTAGATCTTGTTCCAAATTACTTCTCTATCCTCCTCATTTATAATACGAATATCATAGGCTTCTTTAATGCTAAAAATGCCTTTCTGAATTAACCCCACCTCAATTTATCCATCCCCATTTTAATATGGATGAATCTCTCCTGGAGAGAAGCCTGGAAGGAGTTGAGATCATCTTTGACAGTTATACCTCCCATCCATACCTATTTTGAACATTACCTTTGATCCTCCAAGGGAGGATCCTCCCAGTAATGACACACCTTAAATTTTCCTTCTTCCATCCCTTTGGCCTTGATAGTCTGCTATATAGGATCCTCTCCCATTTTGGAAAGCTGATCCCAAGAATCATCCTAGAAATTGGCAAGATCTCCATCACATATTTTCCAAAAGCTATGCTCTTGAACAAGCTTTCGTCTCGACTGGGGTTTCATCCAAATATGACAGTTCAACCTCTCCTCATTGTATCTAATAAATTGCGTACGTATTCTATCCCTGGAATATTTCACATGCCACAATATTGCCCATGGTTCCATATTGTGATTGCACCATTGCCACCAAATTTTAGAGCCTTGAATTTCACTCATAACTTCAGGATCCCTGTGGTCCAAACTCCCTCTTTCCTTGGGGAAACAAATTTTGTCCCATCCCACCAAGGAAAATTTGGACTTCTCTTCCCTCTCTCCCCAAAGGATACTTCTAATTTCCTTTAAAACAAACTTTGGTTCTGAGAGAACTGAGAAGAGGTAAACCGACATTGCTTGAATAACAACTTTGACCAAAATCAGCCTGCTAGGAAAGTTTAGAGGTCGAAGGATATGGATTTATAACCTATTTTTAAGCCTATCTAAAAGGACTTTCTAGGACACCTTCCTAATGGTGCCATCCCCTAAGGGATCCCCCAGATATTTGGAGGGGAGTGATCCTTTGGAAAAACCCAAAATCCAAACAATATTCCTCTACACAAGGGAGGAGAAAAAAACCTACAATTTATTAGCATTAACTTCAAGCCTTGAAGCTTTTGCAAAAATCCTTAGACTTCTCTTAAAAGCTTGAACCTCTTATACTGAAGGGTGCCCCATAAGCATCGTGTCATCCACGAATTGTTGGTGAGTTTTTTTATCCATTCCCTCATGGATATTTATCCCATGGATCTCTCCACTTGTGGATTGGTCTTGGAGGAGCTTACTCAGACCCTCTGCCATTAAGATGAAAAGAAAAGGGGAGAGGGGATCCCTCTGTATGATTCCCAGGGAGGGGTGAAATAGTCTAGTTGGAGATCCACAGCAGATCGAGAAAAAGGGGGTGGATACCAGATTCATTATCCACTCCACCCACTTCATTTCAAATCGAAAAGCTTCCAAAACACTTTTCATATACCGCCATCTTAATTTATCATAGGATTTTTCTATATCCAGTTTTATCAGCATACCCAGTCTCTTAGTCACCTTTTAAGAATGGATATTTTATTGAACCAAGATGATCCCATCCAATATATGCCTTCCTTCCACAAAGCCTAATTGTTTCGGGCTAATCAGACTAGGGAGGAGCAACTTTAATCTATTAGCTATGAATTTAGCTATAATTTTGTAAATGACATTACATAGGGCGATTGGTATGAACTTACATGGGGTATCATCTCCCTCCCCTTGCAAAATCATGGTTAGGAAAGTGGTATTAAAAGTACTTTAAGACTCAACGATTACTCCTTGATTTCTCCACTATTTCCAGAATCCCCTTTTTGATTAGGTCCCATAAGTAGTGGAAATTTTTTGTAGTGAAGCCATCTGGCCCTGGTGCTTTCCCCAAGGCCATATGATGCATAGCTTCCTCCACCTCCTACAGAAATATTGGTTTAGCCAACATCTCATTATGCTCTTCTGTGATCACCCTAGGGATGAGTCTGGTTATCCTGGGTATCTCCTAGCTCCTATCCCCTCTATCCTCAGTCATTATCTCGTTAAAGTGATGAACCAATTATTCCTCAATTTCTCATCTCGATTCAACCCGATTGCCATCAACCTTTCTTAGTTTGTGAATCTTCGATCTATGTCTGTTATGGAGGATTGAATTATGAAATAATTTGGTGTTTTTCTCACTTTCATGCAGCCATTGATTCCTTGATTTTTGTTTCCAGAATATCTCCTCCTAATTTTACCTAGCTTCCAACTGATTTAGCAGTTATTTCTTCTTCTGTTTCAACTCCTTGTCCCACCCTTCCTCCATTCCTCTCTGGTAGATATGCTCAATGTCCTCAATTAGCCTCCTATTATTTTAAAAAATGTTCCCAAATTCTTCCCTATTCCACGTGCGAGTTTTGGCTTTGAGAGCCTTTAGATTTTGCTAGAATCGGTACATTCCTATACCTATGGGGGGGACCAATTCCTACCACCATTGACCTACCAAATCCTTAAAGTATTTATGCTCCAACCAAATTTTTTCAAACCTTAAAGGTTTACTTAAGGTGGCATTCAACCAATCCCATTTGACGCTTATAAGCCAATGGTCTAACCCTGCATCTGGAAGGACATTGACACTTATTTCCCCAATACCTATGACTATTCTCCGTGACCAAAAACCTGTCAACTCAAGAAGCCTCAAGGTGTTCTCCCCCACACTTATTGTTCCATGTGTACCACCCATATCATGTTTCGAGATCTATAAGAAGACTGTGGGCCAAAAGATCCCTGAACGCTTCTTGGAATCCGTCCAAGACACACCTTCCTCCCTTTTTTTCCCTGACGGAGGTTATCAGGTTAAAATTCCCTTAGTATAATCCAGGATCCTTCGTAGGCTTTATCCTTTATCCAATTCATAAGATTTAAAAACGTTGGCTTCTGAGGAAAAGCACTAGGTCGTGGACATTCACCAAGGTGCCTTTTGCCCCTGAATCTAAGAAGTTAAAATTTGATATGAGAGAGAACTGGTTGGCCCTCCATTCCAATAGGAAAATGGAATTTGGTTTCCATAGAACGGATAAACTGCCAGCCATTCTCACAACATGAATTTCCATAAACCTACTTCCTTTCCAAATCTTATGTCCCAACGTCTCCATTACTTCTGAAATACACTTTGTTTCTTGTAAAAAAAGAACATCTGGATTTTCCTGTTTGACCTTCCTTGTTAAGGTCTTTATTTTCCTGGGATGGTTGCATCCCCAGATGTTCCAGGAGACAATATTCATTGAATAACCTTATTTACTTCAGAGAACATCACATTATCGTCGAATACTGGCCTTATTCAATTAGATTTACTCCTACCTGTGCAATCCTTTGCTTATTCGACTTTCTTCCTCTTTTCAGATCCTTGTCTGGAGATTTTCTTTTGCTTCATTTCTGAGGATTAGATGTTATCCCCAGTTGTTGGTGATCTCTGGTTTTGATGATTGCCTCATGGAGCAGTTCTAATTGTCTTATCTAAACATACCCTATACCTTTCTTATCACATTCCTTCTCGATCTCATCCAAATCAAGCTCACCTAGCTTCACTTCTTCCACGTCATCTTCATTCATTACCTCGATCTAGTCCTCCTCCTTCCCAATATCTATTTCCATTCCCTTCCCCACATTTTGTTTTTTTGGCTCCTTTGCCTTGTTCCTCTCTTCCTCAGCATCCTCTCCTTTCTCCTCTAAGATCTGAAAAGGATTGTTGCTGGTAGCTGCCTTTCCCTGGTTTTCTTTCATCGTCTTCTACTGCCCACCCACCATATTCTTTTTTTACTCCTTACTTGCGTAAATCCTTCCTTGTCTTTCTGTCCCCCCTGGAGGCGCTTAGAGGTGGGTGGAACTTGGGTCGACTGCGAGCAGTTCCTACCAAAATGACCATATTCATGACATTGTCTACACATGAAAGAAAGTTGCTCATAGTTAATCGGCTGAACCCATTCTTCATCATCCCATTTCAGGCTGATTAATTTCGGTAAATCATTTGAAAGATCCATATAGACGCAGATGCAAGCAAAAACCATATGCCTCTATTGTTTGGTATGCTCTGCAACCTTTACAAATTCCCCGGTCATGTTATTAATGTCTTGCAGGATTTCAAGATCCCATTACTCTCATGGAAGGGAAAACAACCATATCCAAACTGGAGCAACCTTCATATCCTCAGTTTCCGGGTTAAATCTTTCTTTCCATGGTCTTAGATACAACCCTGCCGAGAAGAAAAAGTAAAGCCCTCCCTCAAGAACCCTATCACGATCTTCTTGGTTGAAGAGGATGATAGTGAAAAAACCATTGGATCCCAAATGGAGATTATAGTGTCCCTTAGAGTTCCTATTACTCTTGATCCAATGGACTAGATCTCTCTCTCACGGCCAAACCCCCAGAAATTTTCCAATGAGGGATTTCTCCTTCCATAGTTCAACTTTTCCCCTAATATTATCAGATTTGATCTGAATGGCCGGTATAGTCTATGTTTTCGGGAGACAACCTCCCGATCCTGATCTCCTTCCATTACCTTTTTCGGCTCTGCTACCTTCCTCAGTCTCGTTCCCTCCATCCTTTTCTCCCGGTTTCTGGCTCCTGAGAGTCGACGTCTCCATGTGTAGTAGTGGGAGATTTGAAGCCCCCACCCTAAACATCCTCCCTGAATACTCCTACGAAGCCATGGCCTCGCGATTTCTCCCTATCATCCTCCCGACTTCTCTGCTATTTTCTCGACACACTCCTCAAATATATTTGCTACTTAATTTAAAAATTATATATTTAAAAAATAAATATCTACCAATAATTGTTATGATTTATTTATATGTTTTATATAAAACAAAATATAATAACTTTAATAACGTTGAGGTTGATAATAAAAAAATTAATAATAAATAAGAATTAAAAAGATTTATATTTCTATTTTTTAAATTATTGATAACTTGACATAGGTAGTTTGTTCAACTGATTCGATTAATTTTTAACATAGGTAGATAATTTACCCCATTGAGTCAACTTTTGAAGCTAAACCTTCTTCTAGTTATACCTCTTTTACATACAACTTCCTTTGAAAGTAACAAATATAACACTTCACATAATTATAGTCCTTTATATATATAATTTAATTATATCTTTTGCACGCAATCTTCTTTTTAAAGTAACACATATAACACTTCACATAATTATAATCTTATATATATAATTTATTGGAATAAAGAAGCGATATGTATTTTATATTGAATAAGATGTACAACCTACTGTAACAATAAGTGTGATATGTATTTTATATTGAATAAGATGTATAACGTACTATAACGATAAGTGTTGCGTGGCAGCGGATACCTACCAACGCTGCCACATTTCCAGTTTTCTATCGAATTGTAAGCCTGCTATATGTGTAGGTTGTTTATGCTACATGGCGATCTTTTTTGGGAACATGCTAATCATATGAGTAGAAGGGCTCTGCCTATAGGTTGTTTTGGGTGTAGGTTTTAAGTTGTTCCAGCTACAGGATAGACTTTTTGTGGGAACATAAATTTAGTCATATGAAATTATCCTCTTTTAACAGTAACCAGCTAGGAAAATTGTAAAGTTTTGGAGGGATCTTCCGATAAAAGCACAAACTAATTGTTCTTTATGTGTGTTAAATGAAAACTCAGAATTTGTGGAAACAAAAGATTATAACCCATCTTAGTTTTCAATGAATATACTATATGCATATTGCATATAAAGAATGTAATGTTTTTTATGGAGTAAACTACTTAACTGATCATTTGCACCGATTGGACGACCTGGCTCGCGTGAGCGGTCACATCTGACGTTACAGGTTGTCCGATCGGTGCAAATGGTCGGATAAATAGGTCAATCTATTGGCTTGAAGGCCAATGGGCGATTTTTATTGGTTATGGATGTGTTAGTGAGGAGCTAGGCTTCAGCCGACCTGCAACTTGCACACAAGCCAATTACTTTTTTTATTTGTGTTTTGTATTTATGGGAAAGGATATGAAGTAAAAATGTATGGCCATTGGGACCTTCGCGTTTGGAGATTGGAAACTTCCAACGTCAATCAATTCTTCATATTAATGTGAGTGGAGTGATTTTATTTTCAATTTTTGTCACCCGGATAGTGAGAGGGAAAGCCCCAAGCAAAAAATCATGCAGAGGAATAAGGGTAGTGTAGATGCGATCTGATAAATTTAATTTAAAATACAATCCAATTTATAAAAGATTTAAAATATAATCCAATTTATAAAAGATTTAAGTATTGACACATGTAGACTGTTAATTTTTTGGTGCCAACAACTGCCATGTGGACTTCCAATATGTTCGTGCCTCCATAATGTTTGTAAATTGCCTCTCCATTAATTAACCTCGTCAACAGTTGTTGTTTGCATGCATGACTTACAGTTGTAACCTACATGACATTTGAGAAAGGTGATCTATGGCCGGTCCATGTCGCTAGAGTCGTCTTAACCAAGTTACTTCTACACTTGACTACACCTGCAATTGTTCAACACCCTTTTGCAATTGTTCAACTCGTGGGTATACTGGACCAAGTGCAAGTCACTGCCTATGCACCAACAGATCTATGGCTTGTTCCGGCAGATGTGCACACACAGAGATAAGCCCGAGAAAATTTTCGTTCTTCTGGGTGAGCAATGGCAATGGAAAACAATATGGTTTCGAGTTCTTTGAATTGTTGGTTAGCAATTGAAAGGTCATGGCCAGAATGGAGATCGTCCCATGCAGAACAAATTTGTTGAGGACGATAGATAAGGGGTGCAAGTAGCTCCTCTGCTTTATCAATGGAAAAACAACCTAGAGTGTATAATGTGTTCCAGTGATCAGGTTGGTATTATGTCATCAATCCACTCAATGGGTTGTTGCTTCATATTCTTTTACATCTGCAACCTATATAAAAAATTAATTATATCTAACTATTTTCTCAATATGTCAATATCTAGACGTGTCTCAGTCTATATATTCATGTATGTTGTAAAAGAGAGATGTATATATGAATTTTTTTGTTGCAGAGAGAGTGAGCGACCGAGGGAGGTGATAGTCACATGAAACGAAATTACCAAGCATGCATTTCAGCTGCCACGTACCCAATGATACAATCTGGATGTAGAAAATAATACACATAGATCAAATCAACCTTTTGACCAATGCCTAAAACTGGTACACAGGAAGGGTCTGAGAAATCACCTCAGCATAGTGTCTTCAATTCCATGTAGCCTGGAATTGAGAAAAAATTAAATGGAATTGAGCAAAAATGAAATGCTTTTATTAAATTTCGGAGTAAACTACTTAACGGACGACCTGGCTGGCTCGCGTGAGCAGTCACAGCAGTCACATCGGCTCGCGTGAGCAGTCACAGCAGTCACATCCGACGGGTCGGATGATCGGCAAATGATCGGCAAATGATCGGATAATGGTTGGATAAATAGGTCAATCTTTAAATTTCTGAGTAGACTATTGTTTTAAGGAACTGCCCTTGAATTATCAATAGGCAGACCCAAACACACGATGAGGAATAATAGGCAGACCCAAACACACGATGAGAATAAGTCTGCCATATTTATTGGGTCTAAGCTTTCCTACCTTCATGGAGCAGTTGCCGCTAGGACGTTGCCGGTAGTCCGATGGGTGCAAATGGTCGAATAATGGTTGGATAAATAGGTCAATCTTTAAATTTCTGAGTAGACTATTGTTTTAAGGAACTGCCCTTGAATTATCAATAGGCAAACCCAAACACACGATGAGGAATAAGTCTGCCATATTTATTGGGTCTAAGCTTTCCTACCTTCATGGAGCCGCGTTACCATTCAGCCCATTCCTCTAGTTCCTGTCGAGTCTGCCAATGACTGCGTTTCAGTCCTGATCTTGGAGGCCCATACAGATGATTTTGATTCTCTATATGGTGACGGTTGGATGGATGCATTCTCTACAAGCTATATATGGAAACATTGGTATCTTTGAAGCGTTCCAACTGCTACATAACCACTAGGGTTAGGTTTTTAGTTTGCATTCCATCATGCACACTATGTTCAGATGTTTCTCTTTGTAGGATGTGTGTCTACAACCCTCACAACTCTGCATCGTGGAGATATGGAATTATTGCTCTATTAGAATGAAACTTGGACCTATCTGACATAGATATTCAATAGCTTTTAAAATTTGTCTCCTTTATTACACATTTGACTTGTTCCCAAATACACTGAGAACATATAACATATAGGGTCATGTTTGTAATCAATTTTTTTTAAATGAGAATTTATCTCACATGATAGAGGATTGAATACGAGCTTGACATATCATACTGGCAGGGTTTTTCAAAGTAAAATCATGGTCTCATATCAAAAAAGAAATATAAACAGGAAAGAAATAGAGAATGGTGAGTCACAACCAAGAAAAAACCTAGAATAAGATAACACAAAATTATATGCATGCACCAGAGACACAGAACAACACATAAGCCGACACAAAGATTCACTCGAATTCTCGAGTCCTTAACACATTGAATTTCGAGCAAGCAGAAAGATAGAAATCCGTTGATCTCATGGACATGGATCAGCATTACGCGCAGTTGAAGGAGAACCAACACGGTTTCGAAACTTATCCCAAATGAAACTTAGTCATAACCCTCCCAAGAGAGATCATGAACTAACTACTGCAATCATAGCCCAGACCGACGACCAAAGCAGAATTTGGCATGAACAACTAGAACATTGGAATTTCCGAAGCTTGAAAGTGATGGTGAAACTGGCTCTTATGTCGTCTCCTCTCCCATATTTCCTCCTGGCGACTTCTACGATCTCTCAGTTGCCAAGTCATCTTTTTTCTTCGTTCAGGTAGTAGAAGTCCTGCAAAAACAAAAAATTGGGAGGTGGAAGTGCTGCTTTGTCCAGCAGGGGGCGTATCCTCACAGGTAACTCAAATGATTCGCACATCTGCAAATAAATCACCAAGCATGATAAGTGTACGAAGAAAGGCACACCACAGGAAGATTGTAAGGAATAAAGCACTTTCGAAATGCATTTTGGCTCACAAGACAGGCTCAAGCTCAAACAAAAAAAATCAGCATGATATTTTAATAGTGTTTGGCGCAGGTATTTGGGTAAAAGCCTCTTGAAGGCAATGAGAATGATGAAGGAGGTGGGGGATTGGAATGAAGGCGGTGGGGGATTGGAATAGGTGGTGATCAAGGTGGTGGCACAAACTACGATGGCAGCAGTGAGAACGATGAAGGCGGTGGGGGATGGGAATGAAGGCGATGGGTGGTGGGAATAGGTGGCGGTCAAGGTGGTGGCAGAGACTGGTGGCACAAAATACGATGGAGGCATTAAATGCATTCATCTCTTTCTAAATCAAATTTATGAAAAACTTGGGAAAAATTAAGAACACTTGCCTATAGAACTTAATAACGCTTCAAGTTCATAACCAATAGAATGATATATAAATCCATTTTAAGAAAATAAAATAAAAAAATTCAGCTATAATTTAAAACTATAGATAAAATCTAAGAATTTATAATCAAAAGAGAAAGTAATATATAGTCAACACTAATCAATTACAATATACTTGCGCCTTCAGCAGGCATAATAACAAACTAAGTCTGTTCCTCAATGAGAATCATCATCTGGACTTCGCGTTGGGGTCAGAAATGGATCCAATACGAAGTCAGAACTATTGGGCTTATGGGCCCTTCTGCACTCCTCCCAAATCATGGGAATCCCCCTAGTCCATATATATGGTGACTCACAAGTCATCATCAATTGGGCCAAGGGTCTCACTGCTCTCACCCCACCAGAACTCATACACTGGTGCAGGGAAGCTCAAAAGCTTATTACAAGCTTTCATGATCTCACTTTCAGCCACATCTATCGTGAACACAACGGGGTTGCAGACAGTCTTTCAAAAACAACGCTCACTCTTGATCCAGGTTTTGGCTGTTTTTCAGAATTTATAGATGACCTTTTGGTCACTTATGACTCTTTCCAGCTCTTTTGAGCCATGTTCACGGAAAGATAATTTATCTCTTTGGTTACTTGCTCTAGAATTAAAAGAGTGGCTTCTTTTGGATCGCACATCTGATCCCATAGGTTCATGATAGACAGGGCTGAATGTTCTTGATCTTTTATATGATGAGATAGATTTCTGATGGGAAATTTCACTTAATATTGCACGCCATCCCCCTGGCAGCGACTAGATGTGATTCTCTCCCGACCAGCAGTATTTTTCAGTGATGTAACCCTTTTTGGGTGGGTGTTATCAATGCCCTTTGATTCCTAATAAGAATAACAAGGAAAGGCTTTTTCTTCCTTAAAAAAATAAATAAATAAATAAATAATATATATATATATATATATATATAATGATTTTTTTAGATTTATAAAAGATAAAAAAAAAACATGATAGTAATAATAATAATAATAATAAAACAATATTATACATATCATTTATTACAATATAAAGAAATGAGGTTGCTTTTGTATTCTATGGATGTGGAACCTAATCTAACACTAACAAATTAATATAAAAAAAAAATTAATATGAAAAAAAATAAAGTACATATAAAAAAACATAATAATAATAACAACTAGAAAGATAAAAAAATACCAACATAATAATACAAAAATATTATAATAATAAAATGAAATAGTGGACATCCATCTTAATGTCATTATTTTCATAGAAAATATATTAAAAAGAAGTTGTGGCTAGAAGCTAAAAGCCCCCAACAATAAGAATTTACAAAAAATCTTGTAACTTGCTAGTATATAATAATAATAATAATCTATTTTAAGGTCACCGCCAAGTGAGACACCAATTTGGTGAATAAGACCTTCTTGTTTGTGGGACAAGGAGCCCCACCAATTTGATGTATGAGACCCTCTCCTCTTATTTGTGGGACAAAGAGCCCCACCAATTTGGTGTCTGCACAGTTATTTAACTGCCAAAGTCTACAAAAGTGTACATACACAAGTCTACAAAAGTGTACATACACTACCCCTCTATGGATTTGAACCTATGACCTTCTAAGAGGAAACACATGCTCTTAACCATTAACCCCACATATGTTAAGTATTGTTTATTACAAAAAACACTAGTAGCAAGGATATATACTATCTATTAAAAAACAACGATGGTAATGTGTCTACCATACCAGATTCTTGGATTTTTCAAAAGGAGCATAAGGGCCCATAATATTGTAAGTTTTTATAAAATGGTCTAATGCAAATATAGATTTAAAACACATACCATATTATAGATAAGCGACATCCCTACTATTTATTGGTTGGGCCTTGCTAGTCATTGTTGTCATCGTCCATAGTCGTGTCGACCTAAAGAGGAGGGGCAAATTCCTAATGCCTGGAAGCAACTAAAGTTGCATTTATGGGAGTCAAATCTAAATCGAGAGCTTGCACATGTGAGTTGAAATCTTCCTCTAACCGTGCAGTCTTATTCTCCTAGTCAACCACGGGCCCTTTAATTTCCTCCATTTCCTAATTCATTTCCAAAATTTGTTCCTGGTGATTTCCTAAGATGCTAGAGATATCACTTTGAAGGACATTCACCTCCTCTTGGAGGATTCTTACTTCCCTTTGCAATTCTGAAATGTCACAGGACATACACAACATGCAGGTTATCTCCATTGCTTGTCCAATATTTTTCGTTAATTGTATCTTTTCCAACTGCTAACCGACCTGATTAACACCCCCTATCTTTCCAATGAGCTTCCACTCTTTCTTCCAACACTCACTCATGATGGAAGGGGCTAGTTTCCAAGCAAGATGTCGAACATGACATTCCAGAGTCACCAGTAAATTTCCTTCACGACAAAAATTTATTCCAATGTGTGGCCATTGTATGTCGTGAGTTCTAAGCTTTGTAGTGACGCTTGATATAACTCTCCCATGGATGAAATCTGTCCCTCCCATATTTTCAATCAACCATTTAATGTCTTTGTTGTCTAGTTGCTATTATCGAACTGCTCCTTAGGTGGTGTGCCTTGGAAAGTGAGTTAGGTGGATTGAATTCATGGAGGAGTTAAGTATGATGAGGCTTCATCCTTTAGTTCAAGGACCTCTTTCTTAAGGGTGGTTTCCTTTTTTCCATGATATCCACATTCCAATTGTTTCATCTTAGCACATGGTGATAGGTGATTGATTTGAAGGTTTGAGCTAAGAGGCTCACTTATCTCATGATTTTTTAGAGTGGCAATGAGTCTTCTCTAACTCACAAGCACAGAGCATTGATGACCACAGTTGAATCCCTCTTTCCTTGATACGTTGAAGGCCTAAGTAGAATTTGAGGGATTCAACCATATCATTGGAATACTTTCTGAGGCCCCATGCATAACATTGTTCTTCTTATCCATTGAGGTTGCACATGACTGCCTTGCACCTGCCACCCATCCATCCTAATGTCAATTTTTTAACAAAAACAATATATTTGCACATTAATTTTGTTTTTCTTATATAGTTGATGTTAATAAGCTCAACATTAAGTTAGATCTATATTGATTTAAACAATTTAATCCAATGTACTAAACTCAATCAACCATATATGATTAAAAATAATGAGAAATTAAAGTTTTGGTGAGATGAGATGTAATGCCAAGTTAATTATTGATATTGATTTTTTTTTGTTTAAATATTTTCTATAAGCATTTACTTGTTTGTTGTTGAATCTCTTTTCATAAGTTTAAATTTTATACTGCACATACTAGTCATGTATATTTAATTTAAGTGAAGGGGGTATCTCAATGGGTTGTTGGTAATGTTTTTGGGCATTTAGATAGCTTAGTGCTAGTAGGTTCTTGATTCAAATCCCCATGAGTGATGCATACTAGTCAATCTTGTTGTGTTTGAGGGTTTCCATTCACGAACTTGGGAAGCATCCCTTGGGTTTCCCCACAAGTTTTTTCATGAAAAAATAGTAATAGATAATTTAGACATTATAAACATAAGAGAAACCCTTGGATTAATTATCTGCCTAAGTAAAATTATGAATGAGAAGGGTATGGTGATCTAGTATGTGGGTGGTATAGTAACTATTTTATATTTATCGTAACCTTGTACATATCAAGCATTAAGAGGGATCAAGTTGTAAAGATTTTTCAGCCTAGGTGACTATTGTCCTTATGTTCTCGATCAAACAAGTATGTTATTTCATTGCATAAATATAAATCCTTCACATAGTATCAATCACAGAATAGCTAAAACGTAAGTAGGAAAAAAATAAAATAATTAAATACATAGAGAATTTATCCTTCAAATCACTAGTACAAAATGAGGAATTAGCTACTATGTGACTTAAAGTTCTAGTCACCACAGGGTTTTCAAGTGATTTACTACTAAATATGAGCAATTTTGATTGACCCAACTATAAACGACTAAAAATAGCGACTAATTTAGTCATCGGTTAACAAATATGACTAGATAATACGTGACAGAGTTAAAAATGACTAACATAAATGATTAATTTAGTCACGACATAAAAAATGACTAGGTAGAAGAATATGAATTAGTCATTTTTAATTGTGTCATGGAAATTTGCAATTTTGACAATGAAGTGTAAATTTTGTAAATTGACTACCTTCTATTAGTAATATTGGTTCCATGCACCTCTATGTTCAGAGATCCAACAAAGAAATTGCACGAATTTTCTCTTGACCATCTGTATCCCTGCTACACCATTGAAGCAAACCCTGTTAAGAGTTAATCAACTTCTCATTAACTTAATCAAATGTTACATTGAAACCTCTACATCTACTAATAAATCGTAGCTGCATGGTACACAAATACCCCTATTAAAAACAAATAACAATCCAAAATATGGTTTGATTGATTAAATGTCCTGCTGAGACGTTAAAGAAGTTTTCCAATTTCCCCATCCTTCTATATTATTTCTACAAATTAAAAAAATTGAATCATATTATAATTGATCAAGAAGCCTATATGGATGATAATACAATCTTCCATAAAGGAATAATCATGTTTATAACGAATTTAATTTCTTGATCATGGTAACTTCATTTTGTTTAAGCCATTTGTGTTGTGGACCTTTTGGAGACAATATTGTCATCCTTTATTATTCCCTTCCCTCATGGGCTATAGGGACTATAGAAATGACTTTCTATTTTTATTATTAGCTTGCACATAACCAACGTTTTTTAACCAAAGTTTTCTTAAGAATTTGTTCATTGGCCAATCAAATATTCTGAATTTTTAAACCTACTAATCAAAATATTTAAGCCCTTATTTGGCCTCATCTCAAGGCTAAGGAAAATTATGTGACTGGTTTCCTAACTTTTTTTTATGCATTATTCCAAATAACTAATAGCTTAGATTGCATATGGATTAATACTCGATATAACTTAGCATTAGTTTTAGACATTTCATGTTTCATTGTTTCATTTTTTTGCCACATATTTTGCTAGTCATGGAAAGGAGCGAGATAATATGTGGAAACACACAACCTTGTGTCAATGCACCACCTTATAGTACCATGAAATATCACACATGGCATGAAGCTTCCATATGTCTTCAAAGCCATTCTAACCAACTATCTCTTTGGTGTGATCATGGTCGTCTAATAACATTCATGACTAGTCAAAACTTATTATGAATTTGATGACCCTGAAGACTGCTACATTTGTAGAAGTCCTTGAAAATGATCCATGGTGTTCATAAGAAGGCCAAGAAGAAAATTGATTATATTCCTCTATTTTCCATTAGAGAGAAATATAAATTCCCTAGTTGGTCAAGTAATAGGAACAGACTACACTGACTCTCCCTAGCCAAAGTACACAGTGTGGAACAAGAGACGAGACCAAGTAGTGATGAACAAATTTATCATGAGAGAGGGATTGTAATGAGTTATATTAAAGTAATCAATGACAAATGTCATGAATTTGTCCTCGATCATGCATTCCTATGGCCTTTTGTATCAACATGAATTCAAAGGATAAGGGTTTCTAATCCTAATCTCTAGCCTTACTGATGGTCGAAGTGAGGACTATTATTTTTCCAAAGTAACCCTTGGAAAATGGGGGATAAAACTTGGCTCTCCCATCCAATTCAAAGAGAAGATTTGATTCTTTCTCAAGTTCCATGTTCAGGGCCTTACTACAACATCTCCATACCCATTCCAAGAGCGCTTCAAAGGTTGAGCATTTAGTGAGAACCTTGCCTCCATGGCTTGCTTCTTTAATTCTTCTAGTTGTTCCAGAATGAAGCAGAAGGATATGTAAACAAGTTCTTAATTATGGATCTTGGTGGAGTCACTAGAGAGTTCCTTTATCCATGAATTCCAAATGGGGGGATTCTATTTTTGGAGGATATTTGGATTTCAAAAATGAGCAGTCCATGAATGGTGGCACTGATAGTGGTAGGTTGCATGCCATTTTGGACTAGGACTTGACGAATTCCATGGCCCCACTACTCTCCTCTATCATTTTGTTGTGTGTTATGTAACAATATTCATGTGTAGCAACAATCTAAACCATTTATTTCAACCATCAAGCATTGCCTTAATTGTGACTCCATTTTGTTGCCTCGGTCTAATCACTTGAGACTTTGATGAATGCTCAACATTAATGTGCCGGGGAGGGGATGGGTTCAAGCTTAAATGCTTCCCCAATTCACCATTTCACAAGAAAATCAAATACTATAGGATCAGTAAAGGATGTGATGACTATATTTGTTGGATTAGGCACCATAACAATGTATTGCCTCTCCAAAGAGGCAAAATCATCATATTAGATTTATGAGGACTTACAAATTCTTATGGAACCAGAATGTTTGAGGATAAAGCAGAGTTTGGAATTGCCTAAAAACTTGCATGTACCAAGTCTTTCGACTGACAAAAGATATGACCAAAATTACTTCCACCTTTCTCCTTAGACTTTGATCTACCAATAAACAACGACGCAAGGTAGATTTCATGCATGGTAATTGTACTACATTAATAACATAACAATTCTAGGCACCTCTCTATCCCATGCAATCTTATTATCTTGGGGAACGAGGTTTGGGGGAAGGTCGAGGAAAAGGAAAATACTTACTTCCCCCTGTCTGTAATGTCCCAAATTTTGCATTGGGTCACAATGGCCAAATCACATTTTCCATATTCATGAAAGTTTTCAAATGGATGCTAAAAGTCAAATAATTGCCAAGGAGGAAAATCACTAGTTTCCTAGGTTGGGGGTGGAAGCTTTGATATTTGGAATAAGGGGGATAATAAATTATTTTTAAACATTAGAAGAGGATAAATATTTAATAATGTATCTTATTAAACAAATACAAGAGAAAAATTAAATGGCTATGGAGAATGGAGACACATGGAGACTATGGGGCCCACACTAGCTAGAATTCCTATGTTAAATGGTATCTTTCTCTTGCAAATTCGAATATATGGGAAGCCTAATGTTTTTGGATGGATTATAAGGTTAATATACTTATCCATATACTTCATAGGTCGAATTTGGGATGAATTGTAACTTACATGGGAGAGGGAGAGCCAAATGGGAGTTTCATGGACACTTGGCTAGATTCCCCTTACATTTATGACATCTATGACACCAATGATGGATATTCTATGACAGTTATGACACAAGTCAGATCTGAAGTTTGACATACTGACATATTGACATGTGAGGACTGAATACAACATCTTAGAGGTCGAATTTGGGAGTTGGAGAAGGCTAAGAGGCTCCTACTCAAATTTGGGAGAAGAGGGAAGGTGAAGAGAGAGGCCACACGGCATAGCATGAGAAGCCACACCAATTCGACTTGGCTTTGGTTTATGGATGGATTTGGAACCTTATGAGACCAATAATGTTTATAAAATACAGGGATTAGCCATGAGAAGAAGCTTTTTCTCATTTGTGAATTGTGAGAGCTAGTGGATGACCAGTTTTCTTGCTTAAGCCAATTTCGAGGGTGAAAGATTCCCATCCTAGTTGGTGTTTGGAAAGGCCAATCAATTATTTCATGGAGATTTAATGGAGTATTATTTGCAGGTGTAAGCTACAGGAAATCATGTGGATTTTTCTATTGCAGCACTCTCTCTCAACTATTTCCAGTTTTCACACCATTTTCATGCAAATGGAGGGATTGCGCTTTGGGTGAGATATTGATCTCTTTGGGGAAGATTCTAATGCCAGTTATATTATTTTATGATTTATATGATATGCATTTCATGTTTAGAATACTCCCAGGTCAAAATACCCAAACGAATTCATGTAAAAATGTTGAACAATGAAGAAATAGTGTCATTTCCCCATTATCTTGTTGTGAACCATTGCAATGCTGATGATTTCGAATTGGGAGAGCCTTTAATTGTCCATTTAGGATTGTAATCAGATCAATATTCTCTTTTATTCATTCTCATAAAGTTTCAAGTCGAAATTCCCAAGAGTTGTATGCCAAAATGACTTTTGATGAGCAAGCAATGACCATTTCCACTCTATTTTGATGTATGCCATGGTAATGCTTATTATTTTGAATGGAGGAATGTATATATGATAAATGTATAATGTATGGAATGTAATTAATGCGTATTTCAATTCTCATGTTCAGTACTTAAGCATTGGAAGCCATTTTACTCATTTTTATTGCATTGGGAGAAGATTTGGTGCATTTTCCCCAAGGGTCGAAATTGTGACTTGGGAGTTGTTTTGGAAAGAGTCATAACGGCCTGTATAAACTGAACCATGATGCATATGATACTTTGAAAAGGTCCCTTACACATACCTAGCCTCTGTTCAAAAATTCAATTTGGAGGTCTAGACATCAAAACTAGTTAAGGTCAAAATTGGGGAAAAAGTGAAATAATTGGTCATTTAAAAAAAAATTCAAAAAGGGACATTATGCTGTCCATAAAACAATAAATATAGTTACCTTACAATCCCACAGGTCTAAATGAGCTACAGTTGGAAATATTGAAATATGCCATGGGGATTCTTCGTGCTCGCTTAGTATGCATGTGGTTTGTGAATGGCTTAAAGGTGGTTGTGATGGATCCCTTTGGGGTTTCCATGTTAATATCACATTGTTTGAAGCAGTTGGGTGCATGTCCTCATTGTGGTAGGAAATTTGTACAAACATCTCACTCATTTATTGAAAATAACCTTTGGTTGGTTTATATTGAAATTTTATTTCTGTATGTCCACCCCATATATCATGGGTTATGTTTCTTTGTAGGTTGACAAATAAAACATATACAAAGTATTGACATGTTCATTTAGGATTCAAGAATAATATACTTGTGTGGTTCATGTTCTTTGGAGTGGATTCATAGCTCATAAGCATTTCTCGACCTACTTCTCTACCAACTATGGAAGGTCGTGACATGATATCGCTTGATACTTACCTACTAATCCAGTGGTTAAAACATTTTTTTCCTGAAATTTAAGCTATTTGTTAGTAACATTATTGCAGTAGCTATCACACTATGAACTAATTTGGACACAAATATAGGTCTTGTCACAGGGCTTGGGGCCCACTCCCATAGTAGTGATTAGTTACCACTGATGATCATCCCCTGCTATGGCGATAACGTCCTAATGATTTAACATAATTAGGATCCAGATTTATAACATTTATTGGCAGTGTATCATCAAATTTTACCTCATGATTACCATCTTTTGAAATGGTTCAAAATTCCACAGTTGTGTTGTAATGGATCCACAACTATAATGTCTCTTTCATGACAGAGGTAAATTCAATATGGCGGAAGGCAACAAATATTAAAATGAATGGATGTTAACTTTAATGGGGATTCCATAATAGATTTCATTATACAAAATCAAAACAAAATGCTTACTAACTGCTAATACTAATAACACATGAATTGGTGCATTTCCTGGCACAAGGGTATTGTAATTATGGATCACATCAGACTTGGCATTTCAGTTTCAAGGTCTTTCAATGTTAGGCATGGCACGCATGTAACCCTCTATTACTCCTCCGTTTCTCTTTGAGGAAGCATGAATATAATTGGGCATAACAAAATTTTGAGGGCATGAGTATCCAAAGAGACCATTTTTTCAGTGGATTTAGTTTTTGCTAAAGAATTTTAATTACATTTATTGGTAAACTAGCTTTAACTAGAGATTTTTTATTAAGGCTATTGCTTCTTCTTCTATGTCTAGCTTCCCAAATTGCAAAAGGGATCATTCACTCATTAAATTATCTACTGCAATTTGCAGCAACTCCTCACCATCAGATTTTAAAATGACTTGAATGAGTTCATCTCTAAGATTAGCAGCATTCATAAGGTAACTAGCCATTCTATTTGTATTATTAATGTGACAATGTCATAGATCTTGAACAATGCTCATATCTTATAAGCTAAAGAAGTTACATATCTAAATGTAGTTGAATCTCATACGTGATTTGGTAATAAGAAAATTGAGTTCTATCTAAACCATCATAAGTAAAGTAGAAACAATACACATTGATTACATTGTAAGATATTTTTGTGCATGGGTTACGTTGAAGATTTGGTTCAATAGAGATTAACACAAGTGTATGCTCCAGTACCTGCAAGGTAGACAAGAGATTCATGTAAGAGTCCATTCAAGAGATTCTTGTAAGAGTCCATTAATCTTAAAAATATCCTCCACTACAAGTGATTGTATCCAGTTTATATGTACTTAATATGTTATGATTAATAATTTTGATCAAGTTTGAGTTTGTAGACAAAAACTATGAAATCACAAAGTTCTAAATGTTTCATTTCATTTAACAATGTAAAACAATACCTAAAAGAATTGACTTGTTATTATGCAACCTTGCTTGTTACTATAGTAGGTGTCTCTAAAATTCTAATATGTCTTAGTTTCATTTAAATTTATTTTTTAAAATAAATTACAACAGAGTTTATATTGGTTTTTTCTATTATTTTTTCCCATATTTTGGGAACATTAGTTTGCACTAAAGGCATTGTTGATATTTTGAGAACATTAGTGTGTACCAAACACATTGTTGATAACATTAGTGTGTAGTAAACACATTGTTGATGTATTTGAATTTTTTCTTGGAATTTATACACGTACCCAATAATTATCACAATTAAATATTTTAGCGTTGGTCGTTCAATATTTCCCTACTTCTAGGGTCCATGTTTTATCTAGATTTGATCGAGTGTTTACTTGGAGAACTAGAGTAATTTTAAAATTTTTCTTATCTTGTAATACTTCATGTTGCAGCTTTTCCATGTTTGATCTAGAGTTGATTGAGTGGTTACTTGAAGAACTTGAGTAATTTTTAAATTCTTCATATCTTGTAATAATTTATGTTGTAGTTTTTATCAGTAAAAGGAAAACATCTTTAAGTAGGATTTTTTTGCAGAAACTCCCCAAAAAGTTCTCCTTTGTTGGTTTATAGCAGAGGTTGCTAGAGAAGGTGGAAAATTAGAGTATTTAGTGGAGTTTTGTGTTACCGATGCTCTTAAATGAAACACACACACACACACACACTACTGCTCTACTATAAAATAAGCATTGTTGTGTAACCATATTACGCACCGAAGTTGAAATATTTTATTATGAAATAAAAAATATGCTTATTTTTATATCCATGTAGACTTTCTAGTGTGTTTAATATGATATAACACATGAGGGGATTATGACATGAAACACATCGAATCCTATCAAATGTTTTTGAATAATTATACCTCTGTTTACTAATTTTGTTTATATACCTAAATGATGCACTATATATGCAAACACATAGGTGCCCAATAATTCATGTACATCATCGGTTTATAGCAGAGGATTTTGTGGAGGTTGTCTTATCGAAGCACACACATTGGTATGTTAATATATAATAAGTCTCAGTGAGTAACAATGTTAAATGCACCGACGAGAATATATTAAATCCTCAAATAAGAAAATAGGCTTATTTTTATTTATCTGCATACAATTTCTAGTGCATCTACATTAAAAAGAAACATTAGGATATTATGACATGAAAAAAACCAACTCAAATTCAACTATTTTTGAAAAAAATACGCTTTTGTATATTAAAAAAATTATATATATAAACATTGCACTATATATAAAACAACGTACGGGTTCCCAATAACTTATGTCGAGCACCAATGCGTCACAAACAATGGATAATTGAAGTTTCATAAATATTTAATAATAAAACAAACCAACCATCATTTTGTAAATATTTCAAGAACCAATTTGTTTTACATAAATAAATGCACCAGTGCATATATGTATATTGTGCATCGACAGGTTTGTCACTAGGAAAAATTTTAGTTAAATATTTTTTTAAACTTCCATCCTCGGTGCACCATTAGTTGTTAACCACATCAGGGAATCTTAACTAATTGTGTACCATACCAAGTCTTTTTTACAACTCAATAACATTGCTTGAGAGCAATCCACACCCGGGCATTATACGATCATCGTATCATCATTGCTACCTTGTTGTTAGATTCCTCTTGTCCTTCAAATCATCGATGTATTATGATTGGTTTTGCAAAATAGTTGGAAACATTGATATTTTGTGTATGTGGCAACCTTGCCTTGTCGACTAACAAGATAGAAACAACACTGTTTCTTACCTACTCATATACAGTTTTAGCAAATTAAAATTTTAAATATAGCTTTAATTTGATATATTTTTATTTTTTTAAGACCCACGTGGTGCATTGAAGTTTTTCATTTTGCACTAAGAAAATTAATGCACCCTATTAATACACAAGGAACATTATAAACAATATGTTTATCATCCCAACATACCTCTTGATAATGGTGCATCAACATAAACAAAGCACACTTTTAAAAATAGTGAGTTAATAGACATATTAGTGTTGATGCTTCCTAATACTGCAAACACACCAGATAAGAAAAAAATACATTTGGGCCATGATCATCTAGTGCTCTTGATAATTTCTAAAGCACCATTAACAACGCTGACTAATATTAACAATGCACCGGGAAAGAATAAAAAGACCTATACACTTGGCTATATTGGTGTGCAATTTAACATATGAGAGTACTGGTAACAATGCTTCTTGGTATAATAAATGCATTGAAAAAGTATAAAATTTAAAACAAGTTGTGTTATTTAATTATATTCAAAACCACCATTTACGATGCTTATGGATATTATAAATGCATAAGATAAGATAAAAATAAATTTAGGGCCGCAATCATCCGATGCTCTAAGAATATTTTAAAATGTCGTTAATGATGTTGACTAATATTAAAAATGCATTGGGAAAGAATACAAATTCATCCATATAGTTGTTTGTAGTGGTGCTAAATTTATTATAGAGAGCACCAGTGACAATGTGTCCTGGTATGATATAAAAGAAACTAGAAAGCTATGAAATTTATACAGGGGCATGGTGTTTTCTATGGTGTGGTGATGTGTTGTATTAAACTGGCACACCATATGTGATGTGTCAATATGTTCCTGACAATGTTTAGAATTGGAAAGTGCGCCTAATTGTAAGACCATCGATGACATATATTAGAATTTCACACACCATTAATGGTTTGGTATAGTTTTTATATCTGATCGCTTAAAGTAAAAAGGAAGATTCACACCATTCAAGATACTTTTAATTAAATGAAGCACCACAATCGGTGCATTGTATTTATTTATGAGTATTGTGCTTGTGTGCCTATTTGAGAAAGCATTAATATCAAATATTAAAATTCCACACAACATTAACAATGTGATCCATTTTTTTTTATGTCACACCATATACTATGTGTTGTATGTTTGCAAGCACCAGAAGTAGTGTTTTTTAAATTTTTATGGCACATCGGTAGTGTTAAACATTTTGTTTACAAAATAAATTATTCAAATTATTATTAGATGAGTATATGAGACTTATGTGATTTATATTGGTACATATGAGACTATTTCATCTATAGTTTGGAAGACAATGCAATGATACCTATTAAAAAAGTTTAGTGTTATATTCACATTTCCTTTGTCTAAGGATGATGGTTTCAGATATCAAATGATTATTTTAAAAAATTTAATCGTAGTTTAATAGTGGTGTGTGATTACTTGAATTTTTTAATGTTGAGTGTATGTGATTGAAAGGTGTATGTGAATAAAAAAAAGCATCGATGATGATGGCAGGAGTACTAGTAACAACATGTTGACCCATATGACTTTGTATGGTAATGTGAGGCCTGAGAGACAGAGAGTTATGTGTACCCTCACCCCATTTTTTTATCTATAGTTTCCACCCTTAAGATTCATTGAGGACCCATTGATGTCATCATATTGAAACACACACGTTCACCCTTGATTTCCTCACTTTTCAGTACTTGGTCACTGCTTGCAATCCTAACAAGGAGTTGCCATCATCACCTAGTTTCTTGTTGCACCATGGATAGGGAGCGACCATCTTTATTTGCTCACATACCGCACCAATATAAGGAAGAGACAAACCCTCATTTCTACTATAATGAGAAATTTATGAGGAATTGAACATGGAATGAGATGGATCCTTAATGATATGAGCTTGGGAACTCATACAAGACTCAAATTTCACTAAGTTCTAAGAGTCTAGATCCATCCTACCATCTTCTCCATCAGTCTATATAGGGAATAGGATTTCAAAGGAGAATGGGATTTGGAAGAAATATTTAAATACTAACAATTTCCATGGTGAATCTCTTTTTACATAACCTTCATGAGATCTGAGTTAGACTTGCTTAGGTGAGGGTTAAGGAGAAGGAGTTGGAGCAAGGGACCAAGAGGAGCTTGCACCATGACTCAAGTTATATCTACATAGATGCAATGTTCTTCATAATTTTTAATATATATATATATATATATATATATATATATATATTCATGATTTCCCCCTCCATTATGTTGTTAATCTGCTAGTATATATAATGCAATTGTAGATATGATCTTTCCTTAAGTAGATTATATTAGATATAGGTATTTTAATCTTCCTTTTGCTTTGAAGGGTTTGATATTGGTATTTCTTTTTCCTCTTGTGTGCAGGGAGGAGGTGTAAGGAGCTAGAGATGGATCTCTAGAGTTGCATTAGCCAAGATTACATGAGGAAAACCATCAGTTAAGGTACAAACCAATATTCTCACTCTCTATGCATGTATAAGATTTAGAGACTTTTATTTAGAGGAAATATTGTCGTTGTTTATCTTTTTATTTTCCTTGTATCAAGGGTATATTTGAGGTAAGTCTCACTTGTCTGCAGGAGATATTTTTCCTACATCAGTATTTCAATAGACTTGTGCCCTCTTAAGGAGTGTCAGAATCCTAAAGTTCTATGAGGAGGTGACATCCCTTAGGGGGCACATAATCTTATTGAGGCAGTTCATCTGTCATTGGCATCATGCAAGGTAGGCATTAAAGGTTGGTCCCAATATGTGGTTCCATCCCACAAAAGAGGACATATATTTCCTCACTAGTCAATCTATGAGAGGGGAATATTCTTCCCATTTCCTAGAGCTCCCACCTAACAATACTAGAGAGATCCAGTTGGCATATTTTTATTGATTTGTCGGTGAGGACATGATCTCCCCTGGATGCTTTCAGGTTTGTGGTGGCTAGTTGCACATTTATTCCTTGAAAGGTGTAAATTTCCTTGAAATCCACTCTTAAGTTACATAACATATATTTATTTTTTATTCAAAACCCCAAATAAATTACTGGAAACCACAAATGAATTCTTCACAATTATTGTAGCAAAAAATAAATATTGAGAAAAATAGAACAACAATCACATCAATAGAGACACTAATATTTTTGGGTATGAAAACCCTAGAAAAACCAAATATGGGAAAATCAGTGCAGCAGTCTGATAAGATATTTTTATTAGCAAGATATAGAACGAGACTATCCAGAAATCGATTTTACCCAACCCAGAAAAATTGTACAAGCGAAACTCACTGAGAAACCCCATCAAGATCGTATGGCCCTTGTGTTAGCATGTATGGCCCCTCTGTCAGTGTGTACAACCCCTATATCAGCATGTACGACGCATGTGTTAGAATGTATGACCCCTTCTTCAACATACAACCCTTTGTGTCAACTTATGACTTCCTACGTTACCCATACAACTTCTTCTATCACTTGTATGATCGCCCATGTTAGCTATACGACTACTATTTGTATGATCATATGACCTCCTGCGTCAGCTGGTACAACCTCTACGTAAGATTGTACGACCCCTCTTTGCATGTGTATGTACAGCCTCTGTGATTTTCATGTTTTACCTATCAATCTCTCGATGAATGTTCTTCAGTCTCACCCTCTGTAAAATTCTCCTGCAAACTTTCTTTCTCACTCTCTGAATGAAATCTATGAGAAAGAAATCTCTCTCTAACATTGTGTGTGCCAAAGCAACTGTTTGTGTGTGTGTGTGTCCTCTCCATCAAATCAATCTCTGTTTAACTCAATGTCCAAGTAAAAACCCTAAATCTCATTGTGGATCAATGGATGAGATCCCCTGGTGAGATCAATGGCCAAGATTAGATTAGCCATCACTTAAATTATTTTTTCACTTGAACTTTATAAAAGTACCTCCATTAAGTCAAATTAAAATTAGGTCACATAAAGCACTTTTCCTAAGTTCAAAATTTGGATAAATGCAATGATCAATATGGATTCATGTTTTATGTCTTCTATCAATGAGGTATTCTATCAATAAAGGACGCATGCAAATGATAGAATACCTTCCTTGTTCCACTTTTTAACACTCCCTCTCAACTAGGAAGGTATTCAGTGGCAACCCCAACTTTTATATGAACTTCAAAAACCTATGCCTACAAAGTGCCTTGGTGAATCTATCTGCCACCTACTCATATGTTTGAATGTACTCCAACTGAATGATACATTTTTGTACACAGCCTCACAGGAACTGATATCAGATGTCTATGTTCTTTCTCCAGTCATGGAACACTAGATTCTCAGATAGCCTGATGCCACTCTGATTGTCACAGTGAACCACTGTAGCTTCCAACTCACACTCGAATAACCCTGAGAGAAACTTTCTCATCCACATCCCCTCACATGCTTCCATACTGGATTCAATGTACTCCACCTTTGGCAAGCTCAATGAAATTGAATTTTGCTTCTTGTTGAACCAAGAGACAACCCCTGACCCAATGCCAAAGTAACAACGTGGAGTGCTCTTTCAGTCTTCTACGCATCCTTCTCATTCAACATCTATGAAGCTTGCTAATTGTACACTCCCACTCAACTCATAAACCAATCCATACTCCATTGTACCTCTGATATAGCGAAGCACATGCTTCACAACTGTCCAATGTACTCTCTAAGGGTCCACTGTGAACTAACTCAAATATTTGACATCAAATCTAATGTATGGTCACGTGTTGACCAGATACATGAGCAACTTGATAAGTCATCAATACAAAGTAGGATCAAACTCCTCTGAACTCGATGCATCAACCTTCCTATAGTTGGTAACTATAGGAGTGGACATGGGTCTATAGTCCTCCATCCTTAATATCCTTAAGATCTCTAATGCATACTTCCCTTGAGCAATGAAGAAGCACCCATATCTCTGCCAAAACTCTAGACCTAGGAAGTAGTGCATCAACCTAGGGTATTTCAAACTCAACTGTAAGGTTGGACTTGTAGTCATCGATCAACCTCTCATATCCTATAAGAAAGAGATCATCTACATACAAAAATAGTATGAGAGGCACCTCACCTTTCAAGAGGTATAGGTTGTGGTTAGCCTCACTCTGCTGGAATCCCATGTCCTGTAGATAGTTGTCGATCCTCAAGTACCATTCCCAAGCTATTTGCTTGATCCCATAAATATCTCTTTGCAACCTGCATACATGCGACCCCTTCTCTCCACCTAGAACCCCTTGGGATGCTAAATAAATACCTCCTCCTCTATAACTCCATTGAGGAAGGAAGTCTTCACGTCCATCTAATGAACGTGAAAACCTGTCTCTACTGCTAATGAAAGAATAGTCTGAATAGAAGAGTATCCGGCGATAGGGATGAAGGTCTCCTAGTATTCAATGCCTTCCTTTTGTGAATACCCATTTTCCACAAAGAACACCTTTTAATTCTCCACACTTCCACCTGCTACATGTTCTACTTTATAGATCCATCTGGATCCAACCACTTGTTTTCCTTTTGGCCTCGGCACAACCTCCCAAATATGTTTTTTCATAATGGATTCATACTCCTCAACCATAGCCTCTTGCCACACATCATGTTGTACAACCTCCTCAAAACTGGAATGCTCAGATTTAATCAACTCCGTCATTGATTCCATATAGCTGAGTCTGTCTAGTGATTTTCTCTTGATCATGGAGCTCTATGGAAGAGTCACTTGCATGGAATCCTAAACCGTGGACTTGTACCACTTAGGCTAGGCCTAGTGTCTACCTGTTGCGGTTGCTGGATATCCTCCTCCTATTGTGACTCATCCCCTAAGTCAATGAACAAAGGATCCTATCCACCTAACTCTCTCTAACAACAAGAACCTGTGTCATGTGTCTGTACCTATAAATGTACTTGTGGCTCATCCAACTTGACTCTCGGGTCCTGTGTTGGTTGCTCCTGTGCTGGTAAGTCCATAGATCTTCATAAGGCTATGTCCTCATCAAATTGTACATCCCTTCTCACAATCATCTTCTTGTGAGCTGGAATATATACCTTGTATTCCTTAGAAGTCTCAATATAACCAACTAGTAGCCCCTTCTCACCAGAAGGGTCCAACTTCTTCCTGATGTCAACATGGATGTGACAATAGAAGACACTCCCAAATATGCGTAGATGACTCACATCTAACCTAGTGTCTGTGAAAACCTCCTTGAGTGTCTTCCTCCCCAAATATTTGTGGGGACACTTGTTCTAAATGTAGACTGCATCCCTGTATGCCTTGACCCATAGGAATAATGGCAATCCCTAATCAAATAGCATGGCATTGGATAATGTCATATTCTTCCTCTCTGCCACTCCATTCTACTGCAAGGTATGAGGAATTGTATGCTCCTTTTTTGTCCCCTCCGATGAAAAAAAATCCAAGAATTTCTTGGAGGTGTACTCAACCCCATTGTCCGTCCTCTATACCTGAATATTCCTCCCCGTATGGTTTCCCACGAGAGTCTTGAACTCCCGAAACTGCTCGAAGACCTATGACTTGGACTTCAGGAAATAGATCCAGGTTTTCCTGAAATAGTCATCAATGAACGTGATGCAATAACTATAGCCACTAAAATATTGGACACTCATGGGTCTGAATGCACCAAGTCCAAGGTCCCTTTAGACTTGTGCTCACTCTGTTGGAAAAGTTGCCTGATGTTCTTCCCCAACGCACAACCCTTGCAGTGTCTATGCTTCTCCTGCTGTACCCAAGGAAATTCGGTAACTGCCTGTCTCAAATGCCTCATTTCTCCATGGTGTAAGTGTGCCATCCTCCTATGCCACAACTCCCTTAGACTTCTGCTACTACTGATCAGATCCTTTTCATACTTGAAGTGTAGTTTGTACACCTTCCCACTCCGGACCCCAATCGCCTGATCCAAAATACTATCTGAACCATGTGGTTTGACATACACATTCCTATCTCGGAACTTCACCTGGAAACCCTTGTCCTCCAAGGTGGAAATATATATGAGGTTCTTTTTCAATTCTAGAACATATACTACGTTATAAAAACTGAGGGTTTTTCTAGACTCCCTCTGAAATGAAACAATACCAACTCCTTGCGCCTGATACCATGCATCATCTCCCAACTCAATACGGATATTTACTCCACCTTCCTGCAAGCTTCTGAATAACATTTTTTTTTCCTGTCATGTGACAATATGCTCTACTATCAATGTACCAGATGTTGCTTACTGTGGTGCTTTCCATGCAATCTATCAAACAAAAATCCTCGTCAAAGTTCTTCTCGAACTCTTCCACCTCTACAGAACCTGCCATCTGTGTATTGTTCTTCTTCTTCCTGTTTGGGTACTGGGAGGAAAAGTGTCCTGGATTGTGGTAGATGAAACATTTTACCTTTGACATGTCAATGTTGTTCTTACCACTCTTCTTTTTCTTTGCCTTTCCCTTTCCCTTTCGTGCTAGGGCTAGATCCTCTTCATTTGCGATCTGTGGGGCATTGTTGAATGAACCTGAACCTTGACCCATACAAATCTCTTCCTACACAAAGTCATCCCACAATATCTTCCAATCAAGGAGATTCTCCCTAGACACCATGCCTTTTACAAATACATCCCATGGCTTAGAAAATCCATTGAGGGTTATTTGAACTAGCTCCTCATCTTCAATTATATCCCACTTATCCAAGTTGATCCCTGATCTATGTGAGCCTTGTGAGATAAGGCACCACTCCTTTACCCTTGTCCATCTTGGTGTTATGTAGTCTCTCCTATAGCACCATCTTCTGGTTCTCATTCTTACTCTGGTAAAGGATTTCCAGATCCGTCAACATGACTAATGCTATCTTCTTCCCAGAAAGGTGAGGGACTATGTGATCCTTCACTCCATCCAAGATAATCAACATGGCCCTAGAATCCAACTTCTTCCATTTATCCAATTATGCCAAATATGTGGGTGCAGCTGTCTTAGAGTCAATGTGCTCCTTTGCATCACTAATATCCAGGATCCTCATGTTCCTCTCTTTCCATGTAGGAAAGTTTTGAGCCCCCTGGAGTCTATCCTCAACTCTCAACTGTATGACCATAATGAAGTGTACCTGTCAAACCCTATATCTGAAACCATAGGTTTGTGCCTTCAATATATCTTCCCCCGATCTATCCAATAACTATTGCTTTCTCTCAGATCTACTCAGAAGAGCTATGATACCATGTAAATTTCCTTGAGACCCACTCTTGAGTTACACAATACATACATACATATGTATGCATGTATATATATATATATATATATTCAAAACCCCAAATAAATTACTGGAAACCATAAACGAATTTCTTCAACAAATATTGCAGAGGAAAATAAATACTGAGAAAAATAGAACAACAATCACATCAATAGAGACACCAATATTTTCGGGTATGAAAACACTCGGAAAAAACCCAAGATTGGAAAATAGGTGTAACAGTTTGAGGAATATTTTTATTAGCAAAATATAGAACAATAAAATCCATAAATCGATTTTACCCAACGTGGAAAAATCGTACAAGTGAAACTCATTGAGAAACCCCAACAAGATCATGTGACCCATGTTTCAGCATGTACATCCCCTACGTTACCGTGTACAAACCCTACATCAGTGTACAACCCTCTGCGTCAATGGACGACCACATGCGTCACCTGTACGACTGCCTACATCACTCCTACAGTTTCCATCCTCTGTGTAAGCTTTTACAACCCCTCTCCGTGTGTGCCTATACGGCCTTTGTGATTTTCCTTTTTTCCATGTCAATATCCGAATGAATGTTCTTCAGTTTCACCCTCTGAAAAATTCTCTTGCAAACTTTCTTTCTCACTCTTTGGCTGAAAGTTATGAGAAAGAAATCTCTCTATGACAATGTGTGTGTCAAAGCAACTATGTGTGTGTCCTCTCCACTAAATCAATATCCTTTTAACTCAATGGCTAAGCGAAAACCCTAACTCTCACTATGGAATATTAATGGATGAGATCCTCTGGTGAGATCAATGACCAAAATTATATTAGCCATCACTTAAATTATTTTTTCACTTGAACTTTATAAAAGTACCTCCATTAAGTCAAATTAAAATTAGAACACATAATGCACTTTTCCTAAGTTCAAACTTTGAATAAAGGCATGATCAATCTGGCTTCCTGTTTTATGTCTTTCATCAAACAAGGACACATGCAAATGATAGAAGGCCTTCCTTGTTGCCATTTTTTAACAAAGGGAGGTTAGGCATATCTCTCTTATGGCCATAATAGTGGACCACTACACCTTATATGGAAGTGCATTAGTTTCCCTCTACTGTACTATGTAGATAATTTATTTTATGTATTTAGAGAGATTAGGTGGTCTACCATTTTTTTTGACAATTTTGTTTAGATTTGGATCATTGTCATTTTTTTGGAGAGAATGGCCTTTCCATTGTGTTAGAAGATGTTTTGTTTATGTTTTATAGGTTTTTGAACGCTAGACCATCATTCAACCACCTACCTCTTAGGCCAATGAAAGGTGGAGATATTCATATGCGGGAGAAGATTATTCCCAAGAAGAGCTAGCTGGAATTCCCTAGTAGGATCAATCTAGAGGTACTGGAGATGCTTTCTAGTAAGGATGATCATGCCATGGATGTCGTGGCATACCCATATGAACGGATAGAATGGTGAGGATGTGCAAACATCCTATTCACCTAGGACGAGCTGCTAAATATATTGGTAATATTAACGTTATGTTTTGATTAATCTAGTTGCAATTTGTGTTCTATTTAATGGATGTAATTTATTGTAACATTTTTTTTACATTGTCTATTTTTTATTAAATTATCTAATTCATGTTGTCTACTATTTTGGATATATTGAAATGTATGTTGGGGAGATTCCTTCCCAACATGATTAGGTAATGCTTGAGTTTTATGAGATACCTAAAATTCAGAGACTTGGCCTATGATGTAGGCCAGATCATATATTTTGTCAAGATTTGGCGGATGAATTATCCAAACTTTTAGTTTAGGAGGGAGAGTTCCCCTACATGATTTGCATGTATTATGGATGACCATGATCTCATAGATATATGGTTATACTTCCCCATGATATGACACTATTGATGTGTCATATTCTTATTGAAACTACGATTCTCTAGAGGAGGAGAGTTCATCCACATTCTCCATCTCCTCCTTCTCCTCCTCCACCCTCTCCTTCATAGGCCAATATACCACCATATACTCCTAACTAAGTTTACTGCCCACCCCCTCCTCATTACCAATTCAATCAACCACTCTCTTCTCTTCCATAGTTTTATCATACACCCTCTCCTCTCCCATTAGGCGATCGACCACCCTCTCCTCTCCATACGTTGATTAACCAACTATGGCATTCGCTCCACTCGCTAGATCTATAGATGCAATGATTTTATCAAGTGATATAGTTTATGGTGGAGAAATATACCAACTGTTTCACTCTACATTTTTTTGGTGGAGGTATCGATGCCTCTTGCTCTATTGGTGGACCAACTAGCTCAGAGCAGTTATTAATCACAATATTTGATTGTTGATATGTATCTTCTACAAATATATTTGATTTTTATATTTAAATTGGAATGTATATTCATTTTGATATTAACGCTCATATATACTATGTATTCTCATATCATGTTGATGTATATCATGAAAATATCATTCATGTATATTTATATGTATTTTCATACCATGACTAAGTTGATTTATTTATACATTGTATTGTGTTTCATTGATCTAAATTAGAGATGTGATATAATGTTTAAAATAATATAATGTCATTTTTCCTTAATAATCATAATCATAAAATGTACGAGACCGCACTCCATGCTCATAAAAGTAACTCCAAAATTGTTGAAAAAATAATAGTGAAGGCATGCAAATTAAAACAATGTTTTGAAAATATTAATAGGTTTGTATGGTTAGTGACATAGATATGTATGTCTTTAATTATATGGAGACCATGATATATGTTACCATTATCACTCATTTACAACTTTTTATGCTTATATGTGAAATTAACCATAATTGGTTTCTTTAACTCTCATTGTTTTGTCTTGCATTGAATATATAAGTTTAAAACATAATAGTGAAGGCATGCAAATTACAAAAGACAATGTTTGAAAATGTTATTCATGTTTGTATGGTTAGTAACATAAATATGTGTCTTTAATTATGTGAAGATAATCATCTATGTTATCCTTATCAGTAATTCACAACTTTCTATGAGTATATGTAAAATTAACCATAATAGTAAATTATTCAGAGAAATATTACTCACTCTAAAGCTTATAATGGAAAATTAATATATAATTAACTTTGTTACACGTTTATGGAGGTATGGCTGATTTGATCGTCTTATATTCTTGTTAGCTTGGGGTGTAGAGCTAGGTCTTCCTCTATCAATCTAGAATTTATTGAAAACTTACGCCTTGATTAAAGGGGAAACGATGCCTTTTAATATTTATGTGTGTGTCTGTGTGTGCATGTGCATGCATGAGAGAGAGAGAGAGAGAGAGAGAGAGAGAGAGAGAGAGAGAGAGAGAGTAACCTTTTTTATTTACTTACAATGACTTGCAACACATTTTTCAATGAAACTTATATTTCCTTAATGCATAGAAAATGGTATGCCACAAGTGACCATTAAAGGGGTTTCACTTATGACTTATAGTTCACATATCTCTCTCAAATGTTTTTCTTAGACTAGGGGAATCGACATTGAGGATGGGATGGTACACGTGTAACATGGGGTACAGGGATCTATTCTTGCTACCATTATACCCCTAGGTTCCCCACAACATCTCACAAGCCATGGGACACATGTAAACCCAGGTGGGATTTGATCTTGTGACCTCCTTTACAATAAGTGACTTCATATCAAGTAATGCCAATGAGCCACACCCGTGCGGGCTCGCCTATCTCTCTCAAATTTTATTAGTTTTTCCATGATGATTTATTTTGTTTTTATATAAAATTATATATCTACATCTTATATTTCATTAATGTTAACTTATATTACATCTACAATACATATTATAACTTGATATATAATCTCACAAGTTAAAGACATATATTCTCGTAGTTAACAACATGTATGTGTTGTTGTTCATACATACCTTACAACATATTTTCTGTATATTTAGGGGTCAAAAGTGCACCTATGGGCATAAAAAAAATTTCTCTAGGGTCAAAAGTGCTCTCCCTAGACAAATCCCTAAATTTTAGGAATTTGTGCACTCTTTCTTGTCAAATCCCTATAAATTAGGGTTAAATGCGCCCCAATATTTAGTTAGGGCACATAACAACTTGTTTCTTCCCCTTTTAGGTATTGAGGCACTCTTGCACGAGTTTCCCCCTTTTCCTTGGGTTTTGTGCACTTAACGTAGCAATTCTCAATTAATTGACCAATACACCCTAGTTGGCTATTTTAGCTCAGTTAACTACCTAGTTGGATAATTTGGGATAATTAGACTTTAGTTTCACAAGCATAAATGAGCTAACCATCTCATGAGGTAGTTATAGGGCTAGTTAACCCTAATCACTCATGCATGGCCAAGCTTATTCGAAAACAAGGAAAATTTTAGGGGTGAAATTCAACCCATGGGCTATTTTTTGATGTTTTCTTCCAAAAAAAGGTTCACAAAATTCCAATTTTTCTAATGTGATTCACCCAAATCTGATGGGATAGTTTATTATCTCTAAAAAGTTCCAAAATTGTCCAAAAACTATATAAAGTCCTTTGAAATTTAAATATTTTTACAGAAAAAATTGCCAAACATTTTATGGTTGAAAATTTACGAATTAGTAAGATTCGCCAAAGTTTCTACACTTTAAAAAATGTATGGATTCTTAAAGTATTCCATGCTCTCGAAGGAGGGTGCATTTATCTAAACTTAGGCATAAAAGCACCTCACTTGAGTGTTTAAAGCCTACTTACACCCTATCAACTATTGCATTATCAATACTACATCCTTAGGAATACACAATTGCTCATTTCTGGGTAATTACTGTGGGATTTAGTAGCCATTAATCTTGTGCGTGTAATTAAGCCTAAGATTAGTTCTTTATAAACTTTTATATCTCATTGATCAAGCACTTATTCATGTACTATATTTGAAAATTCATTAGTTAATAAAGATAACATTAATTGGATCATTACTTGTATTCTTTCTCTTCTATGTATTGCTAACTATATTATTGCTCGATTTAGCTTCTAGATTCATTGTTTCAAAATCTCACATGGTATCAAAGCCTTGGTGATACTAAAGAAGTTGTTTTTACAGATCTGCTAGTGAAGACAAAGACTAAAGTTCAATAGCTTGAATGGAACTTTCTCCTAAGATAATACTTGATCCTTTCAATTATTTTGGATGGAATGGAAATATTGTCCTTGTTTTTCACTACAAATGCCTCTATAAGATCGCAATGGGATTACAAATTAAGCCAAATTCATTGGCGGAAAAGGAAAATTGGTTCAACTATATGGATGGATATTTTGGGATGAGATTTATATCTTTATTTATCCTAACCTACTATATCACATCAAAGCCACAAAAAAATCCTAATGTATTTTGGACCAAGTTGTAAGGACTTTTTAAGAAGTAGGATGAGATGAGTGGTCATCAATTGGAGAATGAGCTAATCATCCTAATCCTAGGTAAATTTTATCCAATATAATATTTATTCGCAAATTTAAATATTTATTGTTTCATCTTAAGGGATTTGGAGTAGAAAAGAGATATCAATAGCTATAACTCTCAATCCTATCCAAATTAGGTTCTATGTGTCTAGTATTTAGTTCTACCTATCATGCTGCAAAGCTAGCACTTGGAGATGCTTGGAAGATTCCTACTTTGGATGCTTTTGTTGAATTTGTTACCCATGAGCAAGATAAGCTTGTTCAAATGGGCCCCTTGAATTTTTCAAAGTCCCATGCCCTTGCTACAAATCAAGGAAGCAAGAAATACATCAAGCAGGTGAAACAAAACTAAGGAAAGAAGAATAAAAATCCTAGATCTACTTAATAAAATTCCTCCTCCAAGGGGTGGAATTAAAATAAGGACAAGATAATATGTTCCTACTACAAGAAACCAAACCATTCAGAGAAATATTGCATGGGGAAAATTTTATTTTATTTATAGGAAAAAACTTATCTATGGAATTCTTGTCTCCTCTCGCATCCACCACCTCTGTATCTCATTCTCCCTCTAGGCCCTGGGTGCTTCATCTATTCTTTGATATCAACCTTTCAGAAATCTATTTGGATCAACGTCCAACATTTGGACACTACCTCAACCTCTTCTTGGAGAAGTATTTTTCCATTATCATGAGGTTTTTTTATGGATATTCACTCTATTTTAAAGTATTCACTTCATATATGGTTTCTCCTTACAATATCATATCAAAAAAATCATGAGAATCCCTCCTAGATTTTAGATTCTCCTTTTCGATGGCAAGGAACTCTGTGCCAATATTTTGCTTCAGGATTGTGGGATTGTGAAGGAAACTTCAAATGTTTTAGTCTCCTGCTTGCTTGGAGGGGACAAGGGTTTCAAGGGGTCATTCATCTCTCAGAATCCATGTTCATTCTCATATGTTTTGCGGTCAAAACTCCCATATCTCTCAGTATCTAGAGGGATCTATGGACCAACATTTATTATGGAGAAATATGAATATGATCTAGTGATAGATGTCATATATATAATCATTCTCTCCCATGAAAATATCTTTCAATAAAATGCCTTAATATACCGGTTCAATGGGCTCTGTCCTGCTGCAACCACGGTCAGAGAATGGTTAGATTAATCCTAGAATTTTTTTCTATGAATCTTTGTTCTAAGGGTTCTTTTTGGTCATCAAAATGTTGAGGATCATCAAAAGGTTATGTCTTAGGGACATTGGTTTTTGGGTCATGTAGGAATCTCATTCCAACCATTATTCCCAGATTCTGACCCAAAAACAAGGGTAGTCTTACCTACTCCTTTCTAAATGAGACTTTTGAATCTTTCTATCCACTTTTGGACCCCGAATTTTCTTGATTCTATAGGAAACACTCTTGGTCAGCTCATCAAGGTTGAATTTAAGAGGATAGAGAAGGGAATTTTTACCTTTGCATGCATCTGTGTGGAATTGGATGTTAGTAGGTTTTTTCTTGATAAAATATTCCTTAGTTGGGATGAAGAACCCCTCTTGCATCCAATTGACTATGAAAATGTTGTTTTCCACCATTTAACTTGTCAACAAATCGTTCACCTTAAGGAAACATGCCCTTCTCTCCAAACCTCTGCTTAACCCATCATTTTGAAGAGGAAGGACGGGGGTTGAAAAGAGATAAAGCGAAATCCAAGGAAATCCTCTTCTTCACAGGATCAAAAATATCCTCAAATATTGTCCTAGGAGTTGTCTCCTCCTTTAGTTCATGATTAGCCTCCCATAGGTGAATAAATTATGTTTGTTCAACCTTCTCAAGCACATCTTGGTTCTAGAATTGAATATGATACTACCATGATATAGTTTTCTCTCTCTAGAGGGAAGGAACGTCCTCATGAATATGATCATTAAGATAGTGACATGGAAGTTTTCAACCCTCAAATCATGCACCCATCTCATTATTTGTTGCATAGACAGAGCTGGTTGTGGGTATTTTAATTAAAATGCATATTTACATGATACAAAAATTATAATGTGTTGGCAACAATTTTAATGGCCGGAACATAAAACGTTAAATTGATGGTGGGGATTTTTCCTTTAGCTCCACACCATGATTATGCCTCATATATATTTAATGCAAACAGGGTCAAAACCGGGGTCTTACATTCCTATCCCCCTTCAATAGCACTGTCCTCAGTGCTTCACAAAATTGAACAAAATGCTACACTGGTACCGCCCCAGTGTTCCACAGAATTGAACAAAAATTGATGTGCCAATCGCATGGCATCCTCTAGCTCCCATGTAGCCTCTTCAGGACTGTAGTGCTCCCATTGCATCTTTACCTATCCTATGGCTCAATTCCAGAGCATTGTGAACTTCTTACCGAGGATGCGCATTGGATTGATTTGGAACTCTCCCTCAGATTCCAGCTGAATCACATCCCAATTTATCACATGGTTAGGATAATGCACATATTTCTTAAGCAAAGAAACATTAAAACCATTATGAGCTCTAGTGCTAGCAGGAAATGCAAGTCTATATGCAACTGGCCTTATTCGTTCAAGCACTTCAAATGACCCACAATATCTAGGTGACAACTTGGCGAACTTCCAAGCTTCAAGGAACTCTTCTTTGCCCTCACTCTAAGTTAAACATGATCCCCAACAGTGAACTCTCCATTCACCCTATTATTATCTGCATAGCTTTTCTGTCTATCCTAGGCTGCTTTCAGATTCTGCCTAATCTTTACAACCTCATGCTCCATCTCCTTGAGCAATTCTGGACCAAGCACAACCATGTTCACTGGATTATCCCAAGTCACTGGTATCCTACACCTTCTGCCATACAAAGCTTCATACGGACTCATCCTTAAGGATGCTTGATGTCCATTGTTATAAGCAAACTCTACCAAGTGTAAGTAATCTTCCCACTTGGTTGGTTTATCCATCACATACATGTGAAGCATGTCTTCAAGCACCTAATTTAATCTCTCTGTCTCACCATCAGTCTGAGGATGGTAGGCAGTGTTGAAATTCAACTTTGTACCCAAATCTGCAAACAACCCCTTCCAAAGATTGGAAGTGAACTTGACATCTCTGTCAGAGAGTATTTCCTTAGGCAATCCATGCAATTTGAAAATCTCCTTCATGAAGATATTTGCAATGTCATCATTCTTATTTGTCGACTTAACCGATATAAAATGCGCTGCCTTTGTCAACTTGTCCACCACAACCATGATGGAATCATGTTGTCTCCAAGTCATTGGCAATCCTGTAATAAAATCCATGGAAATAACTTCCCATTTCCATTCTGGAACTGGAAAAGGCTGTAACAAACTTGTTGGGTGTTGATTCTCAACCTTCGCCTGCTGACATTTCATGCACCTTGAAATATATTCATCCATGTCTGTTTTCATTCCTGGCCAAAAGTACTGCTTTCTATTTGTAGCAATTGTCTTCTGATATCCTGGGTGACCAAAATATGGAGCTTGATGGATTTCATCCATAACAACTCTCCTCAACTTTGCTACATTTGTAATATAAATTTTGCCTTTATAAGTAAGAATTCCATCTTCTTCCAATTTATATCCCTCATACCTCTTCTCAAGACTTTGCTACTGCAATTTGTCTTTTACCTGCACATACATTTCATCTTCAGCAATATGACTAACAATCTACTGTCTCAAATCTGATTGGCAAATACTAAGAGATGCCACATGCATTTCCTGCACCTTCCTGCTGAGTGCATCAACTACTTTATTCTCTTTTCCTTTTATGTGTTTGATTTCAGAATCAAACTCACATAAAAACTCCAACCATCTAGCTTTCCTAGCATTTAGAGTAGGTTGATCAAACAAATACTTCAGACCGCAATGGTCTATCCTTAGCTCAAATATTCTTCCCATTAAGTAATGCCTCCATATATTGAGAGCATGTACTATGGCTGCAAGTTCTAGATCATGAGTGGCATAGTTCTTCTCATGCTCCTTTAGCTTTCTTGACTTGTAAGATATCACATGGTTGTCTTGCATAATGAATCCTCCAAGCCCTTTTCTGCATGCATTGGTACACACCACAAAATATTTCTCTGGGTCTGCAACTTTCAATACTGGTGCACTGGTGAGAAGATTCTTCAACTTCTGGAAGATTTCTTCACACCTCAATGTCCATTCAAACTTTATCCCCTTCTTTTGCAAAGAAGTGATGGCATGTGAAACTTTGGAGAGTCCTTCAATGAATCTATTGTAGTATCCTGCAACTCCCATAAAATATCTTACATCTATCACATTTATTGGGGTAGGACAATTCATAATGGATTCAATCTTTTCAGGGTCCACAGATATGCCCTCTTCTGAGATAATGTGACCCAAATACTGAATTCTATCTCTATAGAAGTCACACTTGCTCAGCTTTTCATAAAGTTGATTATCCCTGAGGAAATGCAATGTCAATCTCAAATTCTCTTCATGCTCTTCCTCATTCTTAGAATAGATAAGAATGTCATCAAGGAAAACAAGAAAAAACTTGTCCAAATACCTACTGAAGACACTGTTCATATGGCACATAAATGTAGTTGGTGCATTTGTGAGACCAAATGGTACCACTACAAACTCATAATGTCCATACCTTGTTCTAAAGGTTGTCTTATGAATGTCTTCATCCTTGATTCTTACCTGATGGTAGCCAGACCTCAAGTCAATATTGGAAAATACCTTTGCTCCCCTCCTTTGATCAAAGAGGTAATCAATCCTAGGCAAAGGATATTTATTCTTCACGGTGACTTTGTTCAACTGTCTGTAATCAATACACAACCTAAGTGTACCATATTTATTCTTTACAAAAAGAACTGGTCCTCCCCAAGGAGACACACTCGGTCGGATATACTTCTTCTCCAACAACTCTTGCAGTTTCGTCTTCAGTTCTAGCATCTCAGGTGTATTCATTCTGTAGGGTGTCTTGGACGCTGGTGCTGCTCCTGGCATGAGTTCAATTGTGAAATAAATGTGCCTCTTTGGAGGAAGCCTTGGAATCTCATCAAGAAAAACATCCCTGAATTCCTGCAACACATGAAAGTCCTCCAACCTAGGAGTTTCATTCTCAGTTTCCTCCAAAATATGAGTTGCATACAACTGGAAACCTTTCTTAGAGAACTTCTTCAATTGCATTGCTGAAACCTGCCTCACAGAAATCACCTTTGGAATGCCTCTTACAACCCTTGAGTTGCCTTCTTCATCCAAGCACTCAAAATCCTTATTATAATAGTTAATATTTACCCTGTGAGATTCTAACCAATCCATTCCAATGAGAACATCATAGGAACCAAGTGGTAGAACATTTAGATCTACACAAGTGACCAATCCATTCATAACCAATGGAAATTTCTCTACCACTTCACTAAAATTTCTCCTAGTTCTAGTGGCTAGGTGAACTAACCAAGATTTTCTATGCTTTAATTTCTTAAAAGCACAAATCTCCACTACTCTAGGAGTAATGTAACTGTGAGTCAAACCAGGGTCAATAAAAATAGAAACAAATTGCTCAACAATCTTACTTGCAAATTCAACCATAGTTGACTGGTGATCTTCCTGGAGGTCCTCCGGTGCTGCATAAATCCTAGGGACAACCCTTGCTACTTGACCCTCTATTTCTGCTTCTTGAATGTTGTAAGCTTCCCTTGCACTCTCATTCTTGAGTGGAAAATTCCTACACATGTGGGGTCCTCCACATTTCCAACATTGCAGAGGTTCTCTGTTCTGTTGTGGATCTTTAGGATTTTCTCCCATCGCTCTAGCTGGCTGCTTCTCAGCTTGTGATGGTTGCTTCTGTTGATTCCTGAAGTTAGAAGGTTTGAAACCTTTATTCCTTTGGTCAGACTTCTAATTCTTCTTGTCCTTCCATGTCTTATGGTAATCAGGTTTTCGTTTGCTTTTCTCATAGAAATAATTAGCCTTCCTTATTGCTTCATTAAGAGTTCTAGGTTCATAAAACTCAATTTTGTCTTTGTAAGGCTGAGGCAATCCACTCAGGAAACACTGGATATTCACTTTTTCATCTTTGATGTACCTGACATACCTCAACAGTTCTAGGAACTTATTTTCATACTCTTCCATTTTCTGTTTCCCCAATCTCAACTCATGGAATTCTTTAATCTTATCATCACTGTACCTGTCAGAGAAGTACTTCTGCTTGAAGTATTTCTTGAATTGTTTCCACACAATTCTTCTTTCATTAACCTTCTTTACTTGTTTGTGGTGTTCGTAGAATATGGATGCTCTTCTAGTAAAATTGAATATAGCTACCCTTGCTTTCATATTCTGGAGTAGTCTTGAACTTGGAAATACTTCCTCATCCCAAGAAGCCAAGCCTCAGCTTCTTGACCAGTATTGACCTCACCATTAAAAGTAGGAGGCCTTGCCTTTTTTAATTCATCTCGTGAATTGTTCTTGTAACGTCTCCTCCTCTTATTCATGTGAGATGGAGAGCTTGAATCCCCATTGGGTTTTTCACAATCAAATGACCCACTGGTAAGCCATTCTAGAGTATTCCTTCTGTCCCTGGAAGCCCTCCTAGAGATATGGGACCTTTTACGGGAATCTCCCCTGGCACTACTCCTACTTCTTTCTAGATTAGCTATCGGATGCCCAAAGTTTATATGTCCCTGGATGTCTATAAAACTATACATTATAGATTCATTTATCTGATTTTGATCTTCTTGAGCCGTAAGCATCCTTTAATTGTCTTCTTTGCAACTTTGCAACTCCACCCTTAGGCTCCTCACAGTGGCTGCAATATCTGGGGGAGTCTCTTGATTTCTCCTCCCATTGGACTTTGTCTCGTCATTTCCAACTTTGACATTTTCTCCCATAGCATATTCCTCGAACTCATAGGGGTCTTGTGCATCATTCATATCATCGATTCTCATCTTGGCCCAACCAAGAACGAATTTTTGAAACTGCTATATGCAGAATGTTTCCTTTGAAGGTGACTATAGTTCTGCAAAATGTGTCAATAAACACAACTATTAGCCGCATAACAATGTCATGAGTTCATAATTACTTACATGCATTGGAAGATACTATATTGATAACTTTGTCAAAACACATAATTTTCTTTTCACCAAGAACAAGGATCTCAGGGGAACGGAGGGGGTCAAGGGGGCTTGCGGGTTGAGGGTAGTGCCCTCGTTTTTTTTTTGTAAATATTTGATTTTCTCACAATATGGAACATAAGATCGCTGCCATTTTTCACCTTTTGAACACCTCTAAATCTGACTGGAATCCATATTTTCCACTAAAAAACTGCTAAAAATTTGCTTCTCGAAACTCGGCTTTTCCCATCCGATCAACAAAACTTCAAGTTTCTCACCCGATGTGTCGAATGAACTTCAGAAAAATCATCTGATTGGATCCCTTCGAATGAGTCATCCGCTTCATCGGGTCACTGTTAACAACTCTTCCGACGTGTCGGGTGAGTCTTCATTTCTCTTCCAATGCTTTAGTGGATCGATCTTCATTTCCCTTCTGATGCCATATCGAATCGTTCTTCCTTTCTCTTTTGATGCCTTAACAGATTGATATTCCTTTTTCTTCTGATGCCTTATCGAATCGATCTTCCTTTCTCTTCTGATGCCTTATCGGATTGATCTTCCTTTCTCTTCCAATGCGCTGGCTCCCTTCTGGCGAGCCTTGCTGACACCTCAGCTCCGCTTCAACAAACATCTTTCGATGATTTTGACACTTAGAAAAATTTTCAAAATTTTTCTCTCTGTTTTCCTTGTCGGATGGTTTTTGGGTTGTTAGTCGATGTATCAGCTCAACTTAGCTGAGACCATCGGTTCCACCCAGCCGAGACCTTTAGCTCCTCCCAGCCAAGACCATCGGCAAAAATTCAAACTTAGAAAATTTTTGAATTTTTTCTCTCTGCTTTGGTTTCTTTGTCGGATGGGCTTGGCTAAGTCATCTGATGTATCAAATGGACTCAGATGAGTCATCCAATATTTTCCATACTTAGAATTTTTTTTTATATTCTCCCTGTTAGCCTGTTCTTAGCAGGGGTTAATTGTGCCTCTGTTAGCCAATTTCCTTGGCCCATAGAGGCCCAATATTGCAATCCTGAGGCTCTGATACCACACTGTCACATCCCCTCCCCTCTACTAGAGAGAGGATGCGGATATTACTACTATATAATACGGGAAACTAGCCCCATGAAAATACACATGATAAAAATTGAAATGCATTGAACTAAAAAATGCATAGATGCATAATTATTTATCATACCGCGGAAGAAAACTACATTGTGTTCAAGCATTTAGCATGTTCATCATTTTCATTAAACAACAAATACAATTACAAAGATGAAATAGACAAGAATACTTATCTTATGAAGAAGCTCATCCCGCAACCAGCTATGTCGCTACAACGTTCCACCCAACCATAGGCCAGTGTGCTCCTTAATCTCTCAGCAACACTGACACCCTCGAGTTGGGCATGATTCCCGAAGCAAAAGGAAACTAGCAAGCTCACACATAGCCAAAGATATGTCAAAACTCAGTCAATCCAAAGCTATGTTTGGTTTTATCAGAAAACCAAGGGGATGGAAAGGCTTGTTGCTAAGCTAGTGAGATCAACCATAGAGCTATGAACACCTACACAAGATTTGACTTGGATTTCCAAACACACACACACCCAACATAAGGTATCATCCCCTTCTCTGCTATATAGACCCTCAGGCTATGCATTCCCTTCCAGTGCTATTCAGGATGTGTAGTAAGGAATAATCATCCCTCAAGATCTCTCAGTGAGGTTCCTCATGCACTAGGTTTATCAAGTTAGTCAAGCCCCATTTCCACTCCCAATTCAATACAGACCAAAGCACAAATGCATACACAACAACATACACGATTTATGGGTCAAGGAAAACAGTTCGACAACAAAATTAATTGCCAAGGTGGGTGGAAACAACCCACTAACAGAAAATCGTATCCCAAGGATGTTTTGGCTCTAATGTAGCCAAAAATGAATTCAATACGCAACAATTACAGTGTTGGGCATGGACAAAAACGTCCTGGAAGCTAAAATCAGAAATGGTAAGAGGGTAAAATATCCCTAGGAGCCAAAATTGATTTCTATCTTGGAAAACGATGGAGAAATGCAACAGAAAACGTTGGTAAGGAAACCCAACCATAGACCATTACAAAAACAAAATTCTCAGCCTGAGGAAAAGGAAGAAGCGTCTTCCCACGTGAGGTAAAACACCCACAACAAACCCAAAAACATGAATCTAGATTCTTGGCCACTCAGTAAGGTAAAAACGGTTCCCAACCATTGAAGAATCAATGAAAAATGCAGGAAAAACATAAATATTTCTTGCCCACTTGCTGAACCATACCAAAACGAATTTATGGGCATGCAAAGATGAGGAAAATGACTCCCATGTGAAGGATGAACACACAGGAAGCTTCAGCTGCATGAAAGAAGCCCACGCGAAGGAGAATGGGTGAGGAAAATGGAAGTAATGGGTGAGTAATGGCTTTGGCATGCCTTCCCAACCATTTACTTGCCACATAAGTTAGAAAAACGTTTTCCAAGATCTGATGACTTCTTCAATTCAAATTTTTGACTGCCATACTCTTCCCCACCCCTATGCATTAACTAACTCAACCATTTTTGGAAGAATTAAAGGATTGGGTGAATGAGACAAGAAAGGTAGTTGACTGTTTCATGGGTTCTCCCTTGGACATTTGGCTTTTCCCCGTTGGCCCCAAAGGTTAAGTATTTCCCCCTCCTTATCCTTAGGAAAATCATGCCCCCATCTCATTATTTGTTGCATAGACATAGCTGGTTGTGGGTATTTTAATTAAAATGCATATTTACATGATGCGAAAATTATAATGTGTCGGCTAGCACGAATATACCATTGGCAACGATTTTAATCGCCAAAACATAAAACATTAAATCGATGGTGGGTCTTTTTGCTTTAGCTCCACACCATGATTAATTACAATATATACATCATATACATTTAATGCAAACGGGGTCAAAACTAGGGTGTTACAATCATGATGCTTGCTTGAATGGATCTGATACCATGTTAGAATTGCTTGTCATTTAGATCATCAAGCAATGGGTCTGAAATTATTGATGCAATGAATAGGAATGAAGATACACACTAAACAAATCAAACCACATAGGAAACAGATGAGTATAGCTCAGATAATTACTGTATCATTCTCATTCATTAATCCGTTGTTACAATAATGTTACATAGGAAAAGAATTTGAATCATTAGGGATGAATTCGAATTTCCCCACTGGATGTGATTGTATCTGACTGACTAGTTAACTAAGGATGTCTCAATCACTATCAGAGTCCAAATGGTTAACGCCAAATGTCTAATCAAGTCACACAATCAGTAATAATTAGTTAACTCATCCTAACTGAAGTGGTTGGTGAGGAAAAGCACCTTATCCACATGCAGCCACGTCTAATTGGCACTAACTGATCTAATTGTGATCTAACTGAAAGTAACTGGAAAATAACTAAGCTTAACTAGTTCCAACTCCAACTAATTGAAGGAGGTTGGTGTCGAGACTCCCAATGGATCCTAAAATGTAGGGAATAGCCTAGGAGGTACCTAAACGGATGCATGCAAGTGCAGTTAGTGGTAGTTAGCCTCTATCGGAGTTCCCCACACTCTAGTGATTGGTACATGTCGCCTCATTAGGACAAGTGGACCCAATGGTACTTGTGGACCCAATAATTAAATAAAACTCCTAAGTTAGGATCAAATAATCTAACTGAAATTATGGTCAAGGGAGGATTATAAATCTTAATAGCATCTAGGACTTATTATTGCTATTAGAGTAAGGCCTTGACCTCTTACTGTTGTAACCCTTGTTGTTTTCCAAGATTTGAACCTTAATATGTTTGTATGCCACATACCCGGGCTGTGACTTTTTGGGTGCCTTAGACTCATGTTATGACTATGGTTTTAAGTGGGAAAATGCCTATGACTATTACTGGGATTTCTTGTGAGTCATGTATGTGTCTTCAACATCGTTAAGTTAAATTAAGATAGGTTACAACATAAACAATAGAAAATTTACAATGAAACTAATTCACAATAATTAAAGGAAAATTGCTAAATAGGTATGTTTTGAGTCTGCCTTATACTCAGACATATTGTGCCAGCTCTTGTCACTGTAGGGACAAGCTGTCACAAGTCATACTTTGAGAGAGAAGGTTAAAGTGCTATGGGATTAGGGTATAATTTCTACATAGGTTTGGTTTGGATATGCCTTATACTCATAAATATTGTGCTATCTCTTGTCACTGTAAGGACAAGCTATCACATGTCATAATTTGAGTGAGAGAAGGTTAAAGTGTTATGGGATTAGGTTAGATACATACAATAACAAATCCTAGTTACTAAGTGAGAATATATCATTAGGATAGCAGCACCCTAAAATTCACAGTTCCCTCTAGCAGACTTAACACCACTACTGGCCTATCATCTAGGGTTTGACATAGTCATAGATAAGCAAGGACATGGAACCACAGTCCTAGTACATCAGTCACAGTTCAATAGATAAAGGGACACGACAGTCGTAGTCACACAATCATGGTCCAGCAGAGAAGTGACACATAGTCGCGGTCCTCTTCATAACACCATGACCCTATCCCTAGAGGGCATATGAAGAACACAACCCAGCCCTAGATGACATACATAGTCGATGAGAGGATCACATTCTTCTAGAAATATCACTCAACTACTCCTATCTTTTAGGATTTTTACCAATAAAAAACATAAAATAAATTTAAGGGAATTGAAGATAGGGTAGAAAAATAAATTTTTAAGAGTTAAAAGAGATGCAATGTGTCATGTTGCTTGACACTTTTTAGTTTTGGGGTGAAACTTATCACAACTTCCATGCAACGTGCTAGTCATTGACCCTTGGGGTTGTTTAGACATGTTCTATGACTCTTCAATGTGTCTTGTGCTGGGGTGTGACCTTGTGTGTGGTCATTTAACTTGAGTTGTGAACTCTGTGAGGTGTTTGGATAGAGCCATGATCTCTATGGGATATCAGATGCTTGGACTGTTAGTTTTTCTTTAGATATGATTAGTTAATCTAGGATATTTATCTAAAATAATAACAAGTATAAAAATATGCACAAGATATAATAGATACATGAGACACAAATATTTTCAACGGGGAAACCATAAAGGAGAAAACCCCACAAACTTCCTCAGAATAGTAAGATGATCAAAAGCAGTAATAAGAAGTATTCAACATCTATCTATCTCTCCTCCTATCTTTGTTTCTCTCTCTCTGATACGAAATTGAGAGTGTGAGGAGTGTATAAATGAGGGAGAGTGCCTCCCTATTTATACCCTTTCAAGACACTGATCAAACATAAGACTGGGGCTCACATGTCTTCCCTAATAGGGCCAACTTATTTTAGAGAGGCTCCAAATACACATTACATGATGTTACACTAGGGACTATTTCCCTGACTTACAATGGAGGTTGTACCTCAAGGTATAGACACAATTTAAGACATCCTGCAAGGGGGTACAAACATCCCCAATGGGGGTACAACAACAAAAAATGATAATATACATAAGAATATCTTATGAAGTTACAAATACATCAACACTCCCTATTAACTAGGAAGGTATTCTCTCTCTTCACATCCATCAACATATCTGGTCAAGTCTTCATTGCAGAGTCATCATCACATAGTCATAGAGTCATCATCATAGTTGTTTCCATCATCATATTATTAATTTTATCATCGTGCCATACTATATTTCATCATAATTTTCTACAAAGCCAACCCTTTTTCATGTTGAATTTAGGCATAGTCCTCTATCAGGTCTTCATCACATCTAGAGCAAGCCATCACATAGGAATTGTCCAAGACCTTCTTTACATTTCCACGGAAACAACCTCCATCTTCTACCTTATTCTCATTGTATCCATATCATCTCTTTTGTCCTACACAAGACAAAACAACAACAAACAAAGCATCCATGGTCAACCTGCATTCTATCAGAGAGCCTCCTAGGTGCACCTCTCATGCTTCAAGACCTTATCATATCAACATGGGAACACACATATATGAATATGTATGTGAGGACGAATTATGACCTAACAACCTATTGCATTAGGAATTTTTACGTTCTCTGGTCAATCTTGAGGAATTAGATATGAACAACCTGCATTCAGGATATTTTCTGTTTAGATAAACTTTGGGCATATTACGTTTGAGTAACCTGCGTACCACACTAGGTCTCATTTTTACACTCAAACAACCCACAGGGTGTATTACATCCGAATAACCTACATACCACACCAGGTCTCAGTTTTACATTTGGATAACCTATCACGGGACTAATTACTTTCTCGGATAACCTACTAGCTTCTCCAAGACTGATTACATCCGAGGAAAAGCTACAAGATTGATTGCATCTAAGGACAACCTACAGGACTGATTACATCTGAGCATCCTGCTGCACCAGGATTTTCCCACTCGGACAACCTGTCTCATTTACCATGTGAGATATTATGCTTATGTATCATATCAGGACTAATTACATCCAAGGATAATCTGTGAGCTTTTCCAGGACTAATTACATCTAAGGACAACTTGCAAGACTGATTACGTTTGAGCAACCTAAGATCTTTGCCAAGATTTTACGCTCAGAGAACATGTTTCTCTAGTTATGTTACAACACATCACTCCCTCTTTCAAGGTATCTAGATATGTATCACACCAAGTATTTCTCTAAAGTACTCAAACTTCACTCTCGCAAGAGGCTTGGTCAATACATCGGCTATTTGCTCCTATATTGCCAGTACTGGAGCTTCACTGCTCCTCTCTGCACCATATCCCTAATATAGTGGAAATTGATCTCGATGTGCTTCAATTTTTTGTGGAACACATGATTTTCTAACAGCTTCACACAACTTTGTTTGTCACAGAAGATACAAGTCACATCCAACTGAAGATCAAACAAGTCAGGTAGTAGCTTTCAGATCCACACCACCTTGCAACCACTTGAGCAAGCATCAACATACTCTAACTCGGTTGTACTCAGCACCACACATGATTTCTTCTTGCTGAACCAGGAGATCATGCCAGATCCCAAACTGAAGCAACAACCTAAGATGCTCTTCATGTCCGTGGCGCTACCTTCCCAATCCAAATCAACATAACCATGTAGGTTAATCTTACGATTCCCATCATATTTGAACCCATAATACACTATACATTTTAGGTACGTCAACATGTGCTTTGCAACTATCAAATGAACATGTCTCGGATTCGTTAGGAACTAGATCAGGGTGTTCACCACAAATCATATGTTTGGTCTCATATTCGTCAAATACATCAGTGAGCCAATCATATGATGATACATTGTGGCATCGATCTTCTCATATGAAGCATCATTCAGAAGCTTCAAGTTATATTCCTTAGGTGTGGCCATTTCCTTGCAGTCCATTATTCCAGATCTTTTCAAAATATCCACTGCATATTTCCTTAACCAAGGAAGATCCCATCTGCACTCTGCCACACCTCCAAGCATAAGAAGTAGTGCATCATACCTAGGTCTTTCATCTCAAACTCGATAGAAAGTCTCCTCTTTTCATCTATAATGAGTTCATCTTCACCTGTTAGAAACAAGTCGTCAACATATAGCAGGAGTATCACTGGTATTATGTCTTCTACCTTGAAGTAGAGGTTGGAATTTGCTTTACGCTTGGTAAATCCCAATCTCATCAGGAAGTTATCCATCTTGTCGTACCATGTCCTCCATAAGGGATTCACTTGTTGACCAATATCCTAGCATGCCAGTTCATATTGTGGGTTTTAAATTTCTTAAAAATCAGGCCAATATATTGCAGGTATTGGGGGGGATGAAGGGTTTACAGTGGGGGGTTAGGGAGGTTTATAAGGATTAGGGTATAAAAAAGGGTGGTGGGGACATTTTAGATATTGGGAGGGGGTTTCAACAAAAGGAGTTTGGACCAATATCTATAGAAATTAAGGGTATTCTTTAATACTCCATGATTGAAAATGCTATGTGAGAGGTTCACTCAGTGAATCCCCCGTGATGTCCTCGATGTTTGTTTCAATCCATACACAGCCTTCCTTAATTTGTACACATGGGTCTTCCTATCATGTGTCTCGAATCCTAGTGGTTGTTCCACGCACACTTCCTCCTCGACTAAACCATTTAAGAAAGTTGTCTTGACATCCATCTGGAGTATTTTCCATTTCATAACTGCTACCAAAGAAAGTATGGTCCTAATGGAAGTGTACCTTTCCATGAGTGCAAATGCCTCTTCGTAGTATATTCCTTCTTTCTATGAGAAGCCTCGTGCTACGAATCTCTCCTTGTCTTTCTCGATGCCTCCATCCGCAACATGCTTGATCTTGTAGATCCACTTCGAAGTCATGAAAAAATTCTTCTCTGGTCTCAGAACAATATCCTAGACATCATTCGTCATGATCGGTTGATATTCCTCGATCATTGCATCCTTCAATTCTTTCTTTTCTGTAGCCTCTTCATAGGTGGAAGGTTCTTTATCAATGATGTCACATAGAAGGGACACATAGCTATTGTAGGGATTTCCCCTCTTTCTTTCTCTATGTATTCCCTCTAGAGCGTGATACCTTTTAGCTTCTCATAAGATCTCCCATGCCCATGTTGGTTTCCTCTTGTGGGAGTCCTTCTCAAGGAATGTCTCTATTGCCTCTTGTGGTTCTATCATGTCGTGATATTCATGGTCCTATGGAATTTATTTTCCAATTTCCATATCTTGACTTCTCATTTATTCAGGTTCCTCAACCTCCTGGATGGGTGTCCTCCTAAATATGAAGTATGTCGAGTCTTCATTAAAGGTTACATATCTATTGATGTCGATCTTCTTGAATCCTGGAAAGTATATTTGGTAGACCATTGATGTATCACTGTATCCTATGAAGATACCCTTCCTCCTAAAAGGATCGAGATTTGTCCTTTTCTCCTTTAGGGTATGTATGTACACTGGGAAGTCAGATATTCTTGATGGATGGCTTCTTGTTTCTCTCCTGAGAAAGCTTCTTCAGGAGTCTTATTGTCAAGTAATCTATTAGAAGTACGGTTCTATACATACACAATGTTTCTTGCTTCCTCTGGCCAAAGGTGCATAGGAATATACTGATCATGCATCATAGCTCTTGCTTTCTCCATGATGGTTTGGTTCTTTCATACCACACCGCCATTCTATTGAGGATTGTATGGATTTCTCAACTCCCCAACTCTTTGCAGAGTTATTTGAATTCGTTTGAAGAGAAATCTCCACCATTATCTAACTATAGAGTCTTGGTCTTCCTATCTATCTGGTTCTCGACCAAGGCTTTATATCCCTTGAACTTGCTGAAAACTTCACTTTTCCCTTTCAATAAATATATCCAAGTCTTATGTGAGAAATCATCTATAAAGGAAACATAGTACACATGCCCTCTTAATGAGATAGAATACATGGGTCGACATACATATGAGTGTACTATCTCTAGTATTCCTTTAGCCTTGCTCTCACTACTGGGAAATGTCTTCTTCGCATTCTTTCCTTGCGCACATCCTTTGAAAATGCCTTCATGCTTTGCCTGGATCCTTGGCAGTCTAGAGAATGCTTTACTTTCCATATGTAGTGCCCTGTAGTGCACATGTGCAATCCTTTTGTGGCATAATTCACTTGGTTCAATCGACTCATGAACCAGTGCTTATTTAGGTTGTCCCTTTAGCTTGTAAAAGCCTTTGTCTTCTTCTCCAATAATTGTTGCATCTTCTATTTTCTTTCCTCTAGGCCACATCAAAACTGTTAGATTTTTAACATTAAGCTAGCATAACATTAGGATATTTAACCGAGAGAACAACAAGCACAAAAATCAAACACAAGAGACAATGAACACAGTGTTTTTCCTTTGGGAAACCATAAATGGAGAAAACCCCGCAACTTCCTCAGAGATAGAATCAACACCAAAAGTGAAACCCAAAAATAGTAAGATGATCTCCCGACAGCAGTAACCTCTTTCTTCCTTGCCCCAGTGTCTTTCTCTTCCTCAGTTATGCGCTACAACTAAGTGTATGTGAGTGTGTGATAAATAGAGAGGCTAGCTCTCTATTTATACTAATTCCTGACTTGACTAAACCCAACTAGGGCCGACTTCACTAGGTGAGTCTAATAACCCTAGTGCCCAGGAACTGCGGGGACTTTAACACTTACACAATAGGAGGGTTACCCACCTTGACTTGACATGACTTGTTTACATTATAGAAACTCCCGATAGGAACCTTGAGGCATGACATGACTCAAGTACATAATAAATACATCCCGGAATAAACATCGGGTTACAATACATAAGAAATACAAGTAAATACATTCCGAAGTTACAATTACATCAACACTCCCTCTTAACTAGGAAGGTATTCTCTCGACACAATTTATCAGCACAAGTCTTCTTCTCTGTATCATCTGGATCATCATTGAGTCCTCGTCATCTTCACCTTCAAGTCATCTCTATCTTCAAGTCACCTTCATATTCAAGTCATCTTCACCTGGATCTGGATCATCACTCAATCTAGATCATCATCACTAGATTTGGATCATCACTCAATCTAGATCATCATCACTGGATCTGGATCATCCCTCAATCTACTTCATCATCACTGGATCTTCACGGGTGTTATCTCCTGATTCTTCTCACCACAGGAAGCTCTACAGAGCTAGCCCTTTTTCATGCTGGTTGTAGGCCTAGCCTCCATGTAGGTCTTCTTCCAGCACTTATGTCTGACCCTAAGTCAGAATGGCCTGCCCAGCACTTATATCTGATCATGTAGGAACCAATCCTATAATCATGTCAGAAAGGCACGCCCAGAACTCACATCTGACCATGTGGGTACACCTACCACAACCTTGTCAGAAAGGCCCAGCACTTACATCCGTCAACCAATGTCAGAAAGGCTCAGCACTTACACTTGGCCATGCGAGGAACCAATCCTCCATGTCGAAAGGCTTTGCACTTACATCTGACAACCAATGTCAGAAGGGATCAACACTTATATTAGACCATGCAAGGAACCAATCCTTCATGCGAAAGGGCTCTACACTTACATCTGACAACCAATGTCAGAAGGGCTTTCACTGACATTTGATCATGTAGGAACCAATCCTACAGTCATATCAAAATGGCCCCCAGTCCCAGATTGAGCTACCTGGTAACTAACCAAGTGCCTCCATTCCAAGAATGGCATTCAACGCTTACTTTTGATCATGTAGGAACTGATCCTATAGTCACATCAGAATGGCTCAGCACTCACATTTGACATGGAAGGAACCAATCCTCTCACCATGACAGAATGGCTCAGCCCTTAAATCTGACTATGGAAGGAACCAGTCCTCTCACCATGTTAGAATGGCTTTGGGTCTCATCATTTCCCCTTGGAGGAAACCTCGATCACTAAGATTTTCCCTGAAGTACTCGAACTTCACCCTAGCCAATTACTTTGTCAACACATCAGCTATATGTTCCTCCGTCACAACATATTGGAGCTTCATTGCTCCCTTCTGCACCATATCCCTGATATAGTGATACTTGATCTCGATATGCTTCGACTTGTCATGGAACACTAGATTCTCTGACAACTTCACGCAACTCTAGTTGTCACAATGTATACAAGTAGCATCCATCTAGAGATCAAATAAATCAGACAATAGCTTCCTCAGCCATACTGCCTCACAACTAGCTAAACAAGCTGTGACATACTCTACTTCAGCTATACTCAGTGCCACACAGGATTGTTTCCTGCTAAACCAAGAGATCACACCTGATCCCATACTGAAGCAACACCCTGAAGTGCTCTTCCTATCAATGGCACTGCCTGCCCAATCTGAATCAACATAACCCTATAGGTTAATCTTCTGATTCACCTCATACTTGATCCCATAATAAATTGTACCCCTCAGGTACCTCAGAATATGCTTTGCAACAATCAAGTGAACATATCTCGGATTTGTCAAGAACTAGCTCAAGGTGTTCACAGCAAAGCAAATGTCTGGTCTCGTATTTGTCAGATACATCAAGGACCCAATCATCTGACGATACATCATAGAATCAACCATCTCTAATGAAGAATCACTCAATAGCTTCAGGTTCGATGCCATAGGTGTGGTCATGGCCTTGCATTCCATCATGCCAAACCTCTTCAGGATATCTACTGCATAGTTCCCTTGTCTGAGGGAGATTCCATCCGCATTTTGCCACACCTCCATGCCTAGAAGATAATGCATCATACCCAAGTCCTTCATTTCAAACTCGGCAGCAAGCTTTCTCTTCTTATCAGCAATCAACCCATCCATACCTGTTACAAACAGATCATCCACATACATCAGGAGCATCACTGGGTTGCCATCTTCAACCTTGTAGTAAAGGTTGGCATTTGCTTTACTCTTGGTAAAGCCCAAACTAGACAGAAAGCTATCAATTCTGCCGTACCATGTCCTAGGTGCCTGTTTCAAACCGTACAGGGATTTCTTCAATCTGCACACATGAGACTCCCTATCATGTGTCTCAAAACCAAGTGGTTTTTCTACATACACTTCCTCTTCCACTGCACCATTCAAGAAAGCAGTCTTGACATCCATTTGGTTTATCTTCCATTTCATCACTGTAGCCTGAGCAAGTACTGATTTGATGGAAGTGTATATGGCTATAGGTGCAAAGGTTTCTTCATAGTCTATTCCTTCTTTCTGTGAGAAACCACGAGCCACGAGTCTTGCCTTATATTTCTCTATGCTACAATCTGCAGCATGCTTGATCTTGTAGATCCATTTGGAAGTTACAACAGACTTCCCTTCTGGCCTTGGGACAACATCTCAAACATCATTCTTCATGATCGATTGATACTCTTTGGTCATAGCATCCTTCCATTCTTTCCGTTCTGCCGCTTCTTCATAATTGGAAGGTTCTTCATTGATAAAGTCACATAGTAAAGCTACATATCCGGAGCAGGATCTGGTTCTCTTTCTTTCTCTGTGATTCTCTTCTGGAGCCCCATATCTTTCCGCACCTTGGATAATTTCTTGTACCCAAGAAGGTTTCCTCTTATGAGGATTCTTCTCATGAGGTGGATCTACAGGTCTTTGTGGTTCTTCAAATTCTCGATCTTCTTCTTGAATTTCTTCGTTCATGGTTGTATCATGAATTTTGGGTGCTTTTGCTTCTTCAGGATCTCCAGTAGGTTTGTTTCTGGATTTGTTGTAAGTTGTGTCTTCGTCAAATGTCACATCCCTGCTAATGTCGATCTTCTTGAATCCTGGGAAGTATATTCTGTAAGCCTTCGAGCTTTCAGAGTATCCCACAAATATACCCTTCTTTCCTGAAGGATCTAGTTTCATTCTCTTCTCTTTTGGAATGTGTATGTACACTGGACAACCGAATATTCTGAGATGGCTGACTTCTGGTTTCTTGCTGGAAAAGACTTCTTCAGTTGTCTTATTCTTGAGTACTCTGTGTGGAGTATGGTTCTGTACATACACCGCTGTTCTAGCAGCTTTTTCCCATAGATGCATGGGAAGATCTTAATCATGAAGCATTGCTCTTGTTGCTTCCATGATAGTTCTATTCTTCCTTTCTGCAACCCCATTCTGTTGTGGATTATATGGAGTGGATAAATCCCTCTTAATCCCTGATTCTTTGCATAAGTCTTTGAATTCATTTGATGTGAATTCTCTGGCATTATCTGATCAAAAGGTCTTGATCTTCTTTTCTATGTGGTTCTCGATCAAGGCTTTTAATTCCTTGAACTTGCTGAAAAATTCATCTTTGTTCTTCATGAAGTAAATCCATGTCTTCCTAGAAAAGTCATCAATGAAAGAAACATATTATACATACCCGCTCAGTGAACTTGATGACATTGGTCCGCATACATCGGAGTGGATGATTTCCAAGATTCGTTTTGCCTTGCTCTCGCTACTTGGAAATGTCTTCTTTGTATTCTTTCCTTTCGCACATCCTTTGTAGACCCCTTCATGTTTTGCTTGAATTTCTGGAAGACCTTCAACAGCTTTGATTGCAAGTGGTAGTGCTCTGTAATGCACATGTGCAAGCCTTCTGTGCCAAAGTTCATTTGGCTCTACTGTGTCATGGATAAATTCTTTTTCTGGATGGCCCTTCAATTTGTATAAACCTCCTGCTTGTTCTCCAATCACTATTGCATTGTGTTGCAGCTGCAACGATTTCCCAAAATTCTAAAATTTCGGACCCTCCTTTCAATTTTTGTCTTGCTTAGTTTCTTGGGATTGCTTAACTTTACTGCGAGTTTTGATTTTTTGAGAATGACTATTGAATGAATATCCTTTTATGCTGAGGCTGCCTTTGACTTAAATTGTTGCTTATGGTGATTTCTTATTTTGCTGATGGAAATTATTTGAGCTGTGAATCAGGGCCATAGTCACCTACATAGCCGCCATTATGGAGGCTCAATAGAATAACGACCTGATTCAAAACCCTGTCTTCCGCCGATGCACTTTTGTTTTATTTTATCACCGTCGAGGCACTAATCCTCTTTATAGCCGCCGTTTTGGAGGATCAATAACAAACGTTCCAACGGTTTAGAGTTACTCGCATCGATTTCATATTTTATCATTTTTTGCTCTTTTCGCTATCGAAATTGTGTAGGGCTTTTGATTGGGGATTTGGTATTAACTATTTCGATCGCCGATGGTTTCATATCTTCATGGAAGCCATAGTTGATTTTAAATACCAATGTTGCGGCTCTGGAGCAGACTAACCATCCGACGTGGTTCTTCTATTTTTTTCCTTTGGTTTGATTTTCACTGATTGTTTTCTTTTATTGCAGAACCCTTAGCATGTGCATCGCCTGTCATTGCGGCTCCTTAGCGGGCTAATCGCCCATTCCTAGTTTTCCACCCGCTGATGAGGTTTTTTCTGCCCGATGCCTAGTACTATCGGTGGGGTTTTTCCCATCATTCTGATGTGTTTTAATTTGTTCTTTGTAATGGCGGAGGTTTCTCGTGGACGCAGGTCGATGTTAAAGTTGTCTGAGTGGAAGAGCACAATTTTGGGGTTGGGTGTTTCGAAGAATGGTAGTTAGTTTGTCTTGGTCTTGGTTTTCTTTGGAGTTTTTCGTTCTAGTTCAGATATGGCCTGGAGTTGGGGGGGGGAATCTGTTCTATCAGGAACAAGTTAAGTTTTGAGTAGGGGTTTAAGCACAAACTTGCAGGATCTCTTCTGTCTTGACATTCTTTATTAAAACTATTTATAATTCATATTACAGGATGCATGTATTGATCTAGATTATGTTACATTGTTAAACACTAATGATCTGATATGTTCAGGATAGGAAGATTGCTACAAATAATACATGCCTAAAAGGCAAAGCACAAGAGGAGCAACCTTGAAAGAAGAAGTGTTATAGCTGATTTCACCACTCCAGGTGAATTACACTTTGTATGGCCTTCCCTTGTCCCTCTGCAGACTCCTTAGACCCCATGGACCATTTTTTGCCCTTTGATGTTTCCTTGATCATCCCTAAAAACATGTGAAAAATGATACATGCAACTTTTAAACCCTTAATTATGTATATATGAGGGTTTGACCACTAAAACAGCGTACATCGAGATGTGTACAAAATCCAAATCCTTTTGGAGTTTTCCTTGACATGGATCCAACTCACTTGACTCCTGGCCTTCCCTATGCCTTGAGATCGCTCGGATTCGACCTTTCATTACCCCTTTGAAAAGCTATATAAGGAACTCTATGGTACATTGAAGACATATGAGAGAATTGAGAGCAAAGAAACTATAGTCCATTGTTGCCGGAACTTATGCTTGAGTTTGCATCCCTTTGTTCCTTGGAGCATTTTTGTGTTCTTCCCAAGCTTGCCTTTTGCTTGTGAGCTTGTTATCGAGAGATGGAGGATTGAGGTGGTGGAGGCCCAAGTGGGGGATTCAGTTTCTCCGGTTCGTAGACGTGCCATCAGAGGTTGTATCTATTGTAATCTCTTATTTATATTAATAGAAATATCTTTTCCTGTCCAATAATGTGTGTTTGAATGAATATTTTATCCATGGGATTATTTCAAATGCTTATACATTATTGATTATATATGCTATAATAGATCTAACACCATGATATATAGTATGCTTGTATTGTTTACTTGTTGTTGAGGAAGTAATTTATCAATTCAAGCTGAAGTTGAAAATCTCAATGGGGATTTACTTCAACCATCCAGAATAAGGTACGAGGTATAATCCTTTAGTGTTAGATATTTAATTTCTATTGCATATTGGAAATGATTGATTTCTGGAGTCAAGTTGTCTGTTGTGGTACCCCAAGCCATAGGAATTTCTCTTCGTAACAGAATTGGTGACTCCGCTGGGGAGTTCCTAGTAGTTGTCCTTTGGGGGTTGTTCTATCAGCATTCAATGAATTTGAATTGCTCTTTATTTCTTGTTTCTGTGTCGAGTCTGGGGGCATGTTTGCCTGGTAGTGTCTGATTGGTGTGAAGTTTGTCTCAGCTTGTCTGTTTTCCTTGATTTTATGCACCTTTCTTCCTGTACATGAGTTTTTAACTCACAGTCACATATACACACAGGTTTCTCTACAATTTTCGCGTATACACGTGGGTTTACTACGAACAGTCGCGTATGCCCTTAGTTTTTCCTTTTTGTGGAAGTTAAAGGGTTGCTGGGTGAAGTTGGATGATTGTTGAGTCTCCTTTGGCACTGCCTAAGTCTGTTTAGACCTCTATTTCTGACCAGAGACGTTTTTTTTAGGCTAATTTTTTTTTAAGAAGGTTCTTGTCATGGCATTTTCGATTTTTTGTTTGGGATTAGTGCATTAGATTTCTTTTACCTTAGTGCTTTTCTTTAGTGTTGTTTGAGTGTGCTTGCAAAGTATAGGGGTTGTAGAATCATTCTTTTGCTTTTTGTATCTCATTTTATTTCAAAAAATCCAAAAACATTTGCTTATCATCATGCATTGCATTTTACATTTTGCATTGTACTTGCACTAGATTTGCTTTGGAGTATTAGTTCGGATTTCATATAGGAAAACTTGCATTCATCATTTGAAGAAAAATTGTGCATTTCACGTAGTAGCATACCCTGTTTTCATGGACACAATGCATTTGCATTGATTGTTAGGTGTGCATTTTACTTCATGTTGTGTCATAACACCATTAGTTGCATGACCATATCCCTCTTTTGAGTAATAAAGCCAATTAAAATCAACGCTTAATTAAAATGAACTACACTCTTTTCTTTTATAGGGTGCAACAATAAGCTTAGGTTTTAAGATCTTGGAATAGTTCATTGTGAGTAAATTCTCCAATATCACTAAACAACAACATGTATGTGTCTATCCAGGTGAGTGTGTGAAATCCTTGGTATAACCAGTGTTTCTCAGGATCCTCCTCTCAAAAGGGAGTTAAACACGAGGCAGTGTGAGCAGTTATTGATTGGGATGACCCCTAGTCATAACTGAGTAGCACTGAAGATATTTCCAGGATTGTATTCATATCTGGGGGCTCTTTCGAGAGTTTCGGGCTTTGCAACCTTTCCCATATGGTCAATCCCGCCTGCGACTGTCTGCCTTAGCATTGATTATATTGAGCTGGCCTTACTGGCCTTACCTAAGATATCAAGGGGGTACTTTGCAGGGGTTATTATGCGGGTGTCCTGACCGGGTTAGGGTCGAACAGCATAGTTTCTTTACGCGTTGAAGCTGAGGGCCACAATAATTGGTTACGTACCTCCACTTGTTGTGTATGGGAGTCTCAAGCCTCTCCTAGGCGAGACATACCTGCTTCATTCAGGAGCTCACTTATCCTAGTTTTGATTGCTTGCATTTGGATTTAGATTTTATTAGTGATTGCTCTGTGCACGATAGCTTGCCTAGGGTTTCTATGATTTGAATCTACTAAAGCCATTTGAATAGCTTGGTATGAAAATTCTATAGTATATAAGGGTAATTTATTATCCAAGGTACAAAATTATACATAATCGAGCATTACATTGTCATCTTTCTCCACAATTAAACATTCCATTGAGACCTGTTGCGATAAACGTGAGTCATCTGTTGGAAGGGTTTTGGTAACAACTATAGTGGGAAGTAATTTTCTGATGTTATGGTAAATACTGGAACAACTTGTGGGGTAGGTATCAGTGGCGGGCTCATAAAAGTTCCCATGAGGGAAGCATCTTTGAACAATCCTACCCCAATGTATTGAACCATCTTGAGTGCATCCTCAATGAAAGGAACATTTGATTGAATAGTAGTTTTGGTCGTACAGTAATCTAACTGGTCGATCGTGACAATATTACCCTAGTGAGAGAATTGAATCAATTAGAACATTGAAGATACTATAGCCATTATAGAATGTATCCAACAATGCCCCAATATAAAATTCTAGTCTATGGGCACATCTACTACCTCAACATCAACTGTAACTTTTTTTCTACCTAATTCAATTAGGAAAGATACAATGAGTCCATGAGGAGGTAACAAATGTCCACCAAATTCATTTAGCACAATATGGGATGGAACTAAGGTGAGTGATCATAATGATTTCCAACATTTTAATGACATGACACAAGTTTAGGCTCCTTCATTAACCATGGTTCAAAAATTTCCTTACCATGATATTCCACTTTAAACTAAAAAGCGTTGTGTGAAGGGATCCTATAGGTTGATTGGTCTAAGCCAAATTTTATCAAAGTAGAATTATATGGATCAACAATGCCAATTGTAGAAAATAGTGGCTTTGTTCAAGTGGGACATCATTGCAACACCTCCAAGGATGACATGATGCATGATTCTTGATTTAGGTCCTCAAAATAATTATAGTCCTGAGCAGCTCACATGTTATGATTATGCATTGTTCTACATAGAACACCCTTGGGTGGGGCATGGTACTATGTCTATGGATGGTTTCTCAATAATGAGAGAACCACTTGGAAATGATGCCAATTAATCCAATGTAATAGGTGGGAAATAATAAGAACAAGATCTTGTTTGAATGTTCACATCATTATCACACATGAATACATTAGTATTGGGAAGATTTCCCCCTTGTGGGGGGTTTTCCTAGTTCCCTCCTGGAAGAGGTACCGACATCATAGAAACTATTTTTTTTTTGTTGATACGTGAAGAGTTGCATCAAAATAATAGGTTGTTGTTTCCCACTGCATTGATCCATATTTCTATGAATATCCTCCATGAATGGGCAATGGTGATTCAAATGATCTCCTTGAAATTTTTTGTAAGGGAATTTACACTTTCTATTATATTTTGTGACTTCTATTGGAGGGTTTTGGTGTAGGTGTAGGTCCTGTGCTAGAAATGACATTTTGCTTACTCTTGTGTTTCTTCTTCTTTCCTTTAGTGTTTTTGGATTGGACTATAACTTCTTCATAAGTTTGGGAATGACTAGCATATTACTGCATGGTTTGGTCAGCTTTGGGTTTCAAAATTTGAACATACATGTTTCCCATTTGCTCGGTAACCTGATCAATATGATTAATGGGATGAATCATACAATCAAATTGATGTACCTAGGGTGTCCTATCTAGATCTGACACATGTCTTGTGACATGGGGTATTTAATTCATAAAGTGTGCACTATTGTGAATAGATTAAATACAATTGTTTGGCACTATGAATGAGTTGTTCTCTAGTAATTGCTCCTGACATGGCCACATATTTTGCAAGAGTAGGAAACAATGATTTTACAGACTCGTCTTCTAGGAATTGATCTAGGATATTTTCTTTAATGAGTTGTCAACACCTCTACCGATCATGCATATGATCATATATATAAGTAGCAGTGGATTGCTGAAGCGAGGAAAAAAAATTTGCACTTGTTTCATAACGAATAAGTAGTTGAAAATGTGTAAAAAATACCATAGATAAAGATGAAAAATATATGAAAGTACTATGAGACAACTTGGTGTATCATTTTGTAGCAGTTCCTATGAGGGTCCATTGAAACACCTGCAACCTAACATTATTATCGACTAAGGAATTGGATGAACACCATAAATGAAGTTCCATCACATGATTTTATGGATGGTCCCCTGGTTGTTCATCAAATTTGGGTATGTTCAAAGTAAGTTTGGTTGGTATGGTTGGAAACTCATTCAAATGTAGAACATGGTCATTAGTCATCTAGGATAAATACCATAGATTCAATGTGGCTATAAATGGTTATGTAATTGGTCTTGTCGCATACAATTGATGCATGGATGAATCCAAGTGACTCCACTACTATCCTTGGGATTAATTATCATTCCAAGGTGGATTCCCCCCTTGTGGAGATGGGCCCCAACAATATTGGTTACTTCCTAGACCACTTAATTACGGAATGGTGTTGATGGGTGGATTTCCCCCTTACATAGGTGGGCCTCAAGAAAACTAGTTATTTCCTGGAATATGACCACTCCATGGAGGAATGGGGTTGATGAGTTGATCTAGGACGATCTACGATCACTCAAAATTAACAAGCTCAAATGATGATGAGAATAACACTATTGTGTAGGGATTGGCTAGATATTTGCAATGATACATGAATCACCTCAGGTAGACATCGTATGAGGAATATATTGCATTTGAAGTTTCAAAAAAATAGGAAAAATAGGTATCTAGGGGTACCACATGGAAATTCCATAGGTTGACATGTGGCCCATTTGTACAATCGACGTGGTATAGATGATGTAAGCATGTTAATGTGGAAGCATAAGAGGCTACCATTTCACTTAGTTTTGGCCATTTTGTCACCTAGTTGGACTAGTTCAGAAGTGCCACGTGGAATCCGTCCGGATGACGTATGATCCATATCATGACACGATAGGTACAATTTGCGATGATGTGGTGGGTCCATATAATGACAAGTCAGCTGAAGTGACTAGGTAGTTTAGTCAATAGTGACATGGTAGGCCATACAGGATGTGGATTAATCTAAGCTCACCACACAATATGGTCTTATCCCAGTAGGGAAGTGATAGGGCACTTGTGGGATAATCAGAAGGCACCACGTGGCACCTTTGAGAAGCACAAGGATTCCTAGGCATAAAATAATTGGAGCCAAAGGGATAACTAGGTCAAACAAATAGAATTCTATTGCAGGGTACAAAAGATCAAATAAGACACCAAAAAGATTCAATTGGCCACTCTTTGCATGGGTGGTACAACTTTGATATGGTGGGAGATTCAAACTCAAGAGGATATGATACAACATGGGAAAATCATTTATTCTTGGGTTGAATTTATTTCTGCATTTATAAAACAATTCTATTATTTGGAATATACTCATACATCTATGATTGAATGGTTTGATCTAAGACAATTAAAAGGGGAAAATGTTCAATCTTATACACAAGAATTTAAGAACAAAGCTTTAGAATTGGAAATTCCATTACACACTCATGCAACTCTTCTTAAGTACATTGGTGGTTTGCATTCTTATCTTCACCATACTATATTGATGTTTAATCCTACTATAATTCTGAAATGCCAGTATTAAATGCTCATCTTGAAGCTAGCGAACGGAAACATGGTATGGACAATGTATATAAGAATCCAACTAAGTTCGAGAAGTAGTCGAAAGGAAAAGAGAAGGGTAAGAAGACAATTATCATGAAGAAAGAGGTGGAGAATCCTAATGTCCTCATTACAGTAAGAAAGGGCATGTGGAGGCCAAGTGTTGGAAGTTGCATCTTAGGTTACTACCAAGGAAGTTCTAGGACAAGGGAAGCAAAAAGATGCTACTATAGTGCAAAAAGACCTTGGGTCCGATTCAGTAGATGAGACAAATATCACTACAATGGGATGTAAAGGTATAACTTCTTGCTCAAGTTCTTCTATTCAATCTCCAAAGTTTGAAAATGATGATTAGAAAATAAATGAGATTTTCCATATAAGGGTCATAGTGAAATATACAAAGGTAGATACTTTGTTTGATAATGGTGTTAGGGTTAACCTTGACTTGGGAATGAGTCAAAGGTGGTTTAGGTCTAGCACATGGTTTGTTGTATTTTCATGGTATCGTACCATGGTGTTACATGTAAGGATGTATTTATAGGGCTTAAGGAGGATCCATTATAAAGTGGCTTGGAGGTGAGCAATGGATAGCTCACATGGCTCGGTTGGTCGATTTGGCCAGGGTAATGAAGATCTTTATTGGTGCTGTTTTTTCTCCGCATGGGGTTTTCCAGGGTAAATGGTTGTGTCTATGTGTATTTTTCTTGTAATGTTTATTTCTCACATATTATCGTATTATGCTCATTAAAAATCCTAGTAACTGGTATCAAAGCGATGTTGCATTAAAATAATGGCCATGGAAAGGAGAGAGATAAAGAGAAATAAACAAAGCATGGAAAGCGAGAGGATGAAGCAACGGATGGTGATGGTGTAGTCACCATGAAGAAACATGGAAAAAAATTGATGGAGCATTTTGCATATATATGGGCATATGGTTTTAAGACTTGTTAAGGCATACATACCCCTAGTAACTCAATATTGAAGTTGAGAAATACACCTAGGTGTGTTACACCCAAAAACTGTCTTAATGCTCAAATCCCTTGAAGTATCTGAACAAAACATATTTTTGGAGTCTTATTGCTAAATCCTAGGTAGTCTGAAAGCACCCTACCTTCTTGAATAGAGCGTCAGACTAGTCTAACACCTCTTTTCAATTGACAAGGTGCGTCAATGGCACCTATATCCTGCCCAAAAGGTACGTCGGTGAGCTTACCCTGTTTTCAAAAAGCGTCACCAAACCAAAAAGGGAAAAAAATATTCAAGAAGCTTCTAGGAGAAATATATCATGGAGGATGATCCTAACTACTTGGGAGAGCTGGCACTTGAGCTCCTACCCCCTAGGCCAGATCATTTCCTACCTCCCTCCCAAAAAATCTCAACCCATTTGGGCTTCCTTTGGCCTACAAAAGAAATCTATATGGATCATGTGAGGGAGAGACCAAGATAGCACATTTATGTTGTTGGATTCAAGTCTAGTATAGGAGGCAAAGAGAGAGAGGTTGTGAGTGATCTGTTGCATAGTTTGTAGTGTATGTGTGAGTGAGTCAAAAGATCTTGTAAAGGAAAATATTCAACATCAAGGCTTTGGTTGCAGCTTTCTTTTCTCATCTTTAATACAAACATGTTTCCCTTTCCCATAAATGATTCATGTCAACATTGATTATTTATTACTAGTTTCCTTGATCATTAGTATAGATCACTGATTTATCTTGTTTCTCTCATATTTTGTCTTGTTTTTTGTGTTCTTTGCAGGTACAATCGATCGCACAAGGATTTACAAAACAAGGACAAACTTCCACACTTGAGGTAAGGAGAGCTTAGCATTCAAGTAACTAAGTCTTCTAGGGAGAGGATAAATCATTGTGTCCTTTTGTTCTAGATCTGCCCCATGCAGGCTAGGGTAACAAATTGTGTGTTCACTGATTGAAATATTCCCGACAACAAAATTGGCAACCATACCGAGGACTTGATCCAATTAGATCCGAAGTAGATCTAATCATATCTATGAATTTTTGACATCACTTTAGATTACAAACTTGTGAATTTTGTTTTCTTGCTCATTTAAATACTTAAGGTGAGTGATACACCTTACTACAATTTTAGTTTCCTTCTATGGTTTGTGTTTATTCTTACCTTCATTCCAGTTTGATCCACATTGGTTTATCCTACAGGTTAATTGGATTTTTGGTTCTCTAGATTCGTGGACGCACCTAGGTTTTCCTGACAGAGCGTTGGATCCTTGTCGACACGTACTTCCTACTACCATCCTGCACCGCTAATGCCTCTTCTCCCTGAGCATAGTGTTCCGCTAATGCTTCTCAGTAAAAGAAAATGTGCGTCGGTTGACTCCTGATGCCCTGGTGTAACCCTTTAGAGTGCGCCAAGGTAAGCCATCTCCAACTCTAAGGCTTGTTTTTTTTTATAGATCTGATAGTGTGCTAACCTAAACATCCTCTTTGGATTTAGATCTCAAGAGTTTCTTATGAGAAAGCTTCAAAATCAAAAATTTTTGTATGGACTTCAAACTTGGGTTTATATTTTGTCTATTGTTCTTCTGAGAAATGATCTTAGATATGTAGGAAAGGAAAGCGTTGTAGTCTCTTGCACTCTACTTTGTGTGATCTTTTATCCTTTTCCATTTATTTTTCAAATTACATCAAGAACAAGTTTTTTTTTTTTGCTGCTTATATTGCTTTGGGTTTTCTCGAGTGATTAGAAGATTTATTTTTTGGATTTGATTCAGAAAGCATAGGAATTTAGACTTTATAAAAACTTATTTCCTTTTCATCTCATAACTCTCTTAGGTTTAGTATTGCAAATTGTTTCCTGTTTTGGAAATTTTTCGAAAACTTGAAGGTGAATTGTTGAAAGTTGCATAGTATTCTTACTTGAAGAAGAAAAGTCTCTCTTTTAATCTAGGTAGATTTCATCGAAGAGAACAATTTCATTGCATCTAGATCTATTAATTTTGCAAATCGATCCACATTCCACAAACACTCACTAACCATTAAGATAAAATCGAGCGATAGCTTAGGTTAAAATCTTTAGTAAATTGAGTGATAGGTTAGAAGATGTGTTTCGACATCTACAAACATAAGAGACGTCTTTTCTATCCTGCACTACATTCCGATAGTGCATTTGTTCCACGTACCAACCGGTATATCGAACAAATTTTCAAGTACCCTTACGGTATATCAAAAGGTTCTTCACATAATCGGTAGTATATCAGAAGGCCCATTTTGAATGGTTGTGCATCAGAAAACACTAACATGGATTTGAGCTCCCATGTAGTGTGTGTATATCAGTAGACCATTCTAGGAAACCTATACCAACTAAGAAAATCCTTTTGGTCGTATTGTTGGAGAAATACATCGAGAACAGTACTCGGTGAGCTACTATGCACGCGTCGTCCAGGTAGTCGGGTATTCAGGAAAGGGTACGGTCCCAATCCTCCTTGTCATGTTTTATTGTTGGACCTTGCGATATATTGCGAGTTGCAACAAATTTACAATCCTAGTAAGGAACTGAATTTCATCAGCCCCTCCTATCACATAAGTTTCCCTGTGGCCTTAGCTTGTGTAGGATTGTTTGTGTGTGATCTCTTATTATGATAAACCTTTAGAGTAGAAATTTCTCAACCAACATTCTTGATGAGTTACCTGTGAGACAATCTATCATGTTGCAGGGTTTACCACCTAAATTTCCTCTTTTCGTGGAAGAAAGAGAAGGGGAAACCATGAATCGACCGACTACGAATGATTCACATGTAGAAGGACTTTCGATTATTGAATCCAGGGAAGAACATTCTTCCTTTTAAAATCCACCCACCCCAGTGATAGTTCAAGAATATTCTGCAGAAGATACAACCATTCGTTTTCCCATAGAAGGTTGATCTAGTGCACAAGACTGAGTTTTTACCCATCCATCAGATGATACTATGGCATTGGAATTTGGTCCAAGTGCTCCATTTTGGGAGACCTCTTTAGGACAAACCATCTATGAATACAAATCCGCTAGCTTACCTTATGTTACCCCCTCTCGAGAAACTAGATTTTATACGAGGGATGAGGTCCTCGGGCTTGTTCATCAGACTCTTACTCATTTACATAGAATAGGGGATAATTTAAGGCAAATAAGCTTATCTCCCTTCCTATATCGTTCGATAATGGTTAGTCCAGAATACTGTGATCCTTTACCATCTCATGTGGCTGCTAAGTCATGGTCACCAATTAAAAATGTGGTTACTTATGATCCAGGTCAACCCTCCATCCCCACCCTATCATCTCAAAATATCCCATGTATTTCTAACTCTCCTGTGCCTTCCACGACTAGGGGGTAATCCCCAGCTCAAGTTGCTTTGTCAACCAGGGGAACCATTTCTAGCATGGGGAAAAATGTTGTTGTAGGGAAATCAATCACCAGTGTACCTTCCACAAATACCAACGTGGTTATCCCCTCTTCTAGTATGGGACAACCCTCATGGGTTTTACCTACTTTTAGTCAACCTTGATGGGGATACACCTATCTAGGAAATTGACCACCTATAGTCAATCAAAAATACCAACCTATAGCGATGGGAGTTGTTTATCCCAGAATTCCTTACCCCACAAGTATGGATACCCCATGGGGGAAACCTAATTGGTCAAATTTCCCTGTACCCAGGGGACCACCTATCAATACTACTGTAGCATAAGGAGGCCCACCACCTGGAGGTCCACCTTTTGGAGGCCCACCTTTCGTAGGTCCTCCACTTGGAGGCCCACCTTTAAGAGGACCACCACCTGGAGGGCCACCTCCACTTGGAGGTCCACCACCCGGAGGCCCACCATTTGGAGGTCCACCTTCGCTAGGCGTCCCACCACCTGGAGGACCCTCAAGAGGATCATTTGTGAATCAACCACCCAATCAACCGGTCATGGGAACATAGTAAACACCCATTTATCAATAAGATTATGGTCCTACTGGTTCGCAAATGCCTTATCATTATTACTAGTACCCTCAACCTAACCAAAAATTACCAATTTTTCTACTTTAGATCTACTAGATTTGTCCATATTGATCAACGAACCCATCCACCATGATCCCTCATGGATGACTATCCCTGTTAAATTACCTTATGATATATTCAAATTCGATGGTCAACCCGGTGAAGATCCCAAGGACCACGTGATGGCATATCATTTGTGGTGCTCACCCAATTCTCTAATGGATTGTTCCATACATTTTAGGTTTTTTAAGAGAACTCTCACCGAGATTTACGCAAAGTGGTATATTGAGTTGCCTTAGCATTCCTTTTGGGATTTCAACACCTTAGAAATGTCCCTTTTGACGCATTTTCAATTTTCAATCCGATATGAAACATGTACGAATCTCTTAACCTCACCTTGACAAACCAGTTCCACCCATATATACGATCATATACATGAGTGGAGACGATGATGTAGGTTGATAAAATATCCCATTCTCGATCAGTTGCTTGCTAATTGGCTTACCAAATACTTACTCCCACCCATTTCTACGGATGTTTCCAAGGGAGGTGTTGTTATTGAGGAGAAATAAATTAGTTGTGCCCTATACCTTGACTTGGTTTATTCCTATTCAGGCACTCAATATGACTTAATCTCCCATGCTCCTCGTCCTACTTTATATCATTCAAGACCTTCGATAGAACTACCTGCTGATGGCATCCTTGGTTCTATCCAAACACAATTGATGGTGAAATCCTCAAAAAAAAAACCAACCCATTGCATCTGCTGAACAGACTATTTCAAATCCCAAGAATTCCTCCCCTTGTGTTTTTTTGACCGAATTTAATGCGGCCCAATCCTCAAAATATTCGGGAACAAAGAAGAAAGGAAAGAATAAATCCAAGAAATCTAGGAATCAACAGGAAGGTAACAAAACACAAAAACCCGATGTCGAATCCAAGAACAAGAGAAAGGGAAAGGAAAAGTTTCCTTTCCTTATATGTGGAGGTGATCACTTCACCATAGATTCTCCTTGTTGTGAGGACATCAACAAATTTATTAAAAACATCCCCTCCTTGGAAATTTTTAATAGATCCTTTCCCCACCCAACAACAATTGATTGACCACTAGTCCTTGCATGGGTCTTCTTTGTTTTCCATATATGAAGTTGAAATGATGTCGAATGAATTAGTTAGTCTCACTACTAGATCCCAGAATATGACCCTCCACCAGAGAAGAAGATTGATAATTCTCCAACAGATAAAACTCCAGCCTCCACCCCTACTCCTACTAATGGTATTCACATTGAAAAACTTGTCCTCGACACAGTTCTCTGGCCACCTAAGAGTACGATTCAAAAATCGATATTTAATCCTAATGCACATGTTGCCCAATAATACAACATACTTGAAGATATAGCTCAGGATCCGTGCACTATGTCGACCCTGAAAGTACTCCAAACATGTCCTGCATAGTGGAAGAACTTGTTGTCGGTTCTCAGAGCTATGGATCCTGAACACAAAAAAATTATCACCTTCAAACTCGATGACTTCAATTCTAGGCTCTCCCATCAATTAGCCTTCCAATTATCTACAGAATTCATTGGGAAGATAATATGTCGTACCATATTGGACGAGGGTGCCTCAAATTCGGTCATGTCTTTATGGAGATTTATTGGCTGTCCTAAGATTAACCATTCACCCACGACATTAAAGGCCTTCGATGGTCGTGGTTTTCAACCCTATGGATTACTCTCCTCCCTCTAGGTAGAACTGGGGGGAAAATTCGTTTCCATCAACATTGAAGTTATCGATGCTCCTTTATATTACAATATTCTTCTAGGTCGGAATTGGTTCTACGCAATGCAAGTTGTCTCTTCATCTGTATTTTGAGTAGTTCAGTTTCCATTCCAAGGGAATATTTTCACAGTTGACCAGTTAGATTTCTGTTCACCAGACACGACTTCCAATCCGGCGAACAATGTTCCACTCTTAGCTTCTTCTTGAATAAACCTCCTTCTACTTCATAGGCCATGTATGTGAACATGATCTCAAATTTTAGCTACGAAAACCTAGGTAAAGGAAAATCAATCGATGATTCGACATTATTGAGACATTTCGATGAAATGTACCAGGCTATTTAGTCCACCAGTGATCCCACCATCAACAATAATCTCTTGGTGGCATCAGACCCATATCACCTACCGTATTGGTTAATTCCCCCACCCCATCTCTCTATTATATTTTGCATACTCTTCTGTATGATGAGTCCATCATGGAAGTTATGTCTTTCGGCGTGATGCCTTGGAAATATCATCATCATCGATCATGTTTCCTTCTCGATTACCATATGGTAGAATACCATTTTGAAACAACGATTTGATCTGATATTGTAACTGATCCTTAGTCACCAATACTCATCCACAATGTTGAGTCCGAGGGTAATATGAGTAACATTACTAAGAAAATTTTGGTCGATATGTCAATGAAGCCCGAAGTTGAAGAAAACATCCACATAGGCCAAAATTATTTTGCTTCAGAACTTGAGTCTTATACGACCCTTTTCAAGGAATTCAGAGATATTTTTGCTTGGACGTATGAATAAATGCTAGGTATATCCTTCGATCGTGGTTCACAAGATTAGGAATTACCCTAATGCCAAACCAGTCCATCATAAATTATGACAAGTACATCCACGGAAAGCGACATCCATTAAGGAAGAAATTGAGAAACTTCTCAAGGCTGGGTTCATTTACCTTGTACCTTTGACATAATGAGTGTTTAATATTGTCCCCGTAAATAAAAATAGGACACAATTAGGGTTTGCATTGATTTCCAGGACCTTAATAGGGCTTGTCCTAAGGACAACTTCCCTACTCCTTACATCAATCAAATCATCAATAACTGCACCAGAAGCATCATATTTTCTTTCATGGATGGATTTTCTGTCTATAATTAGATAGAGATACTCCCATATGATAAATATAAAACAAACTTAATTTTCCCATGGGGGACCTTTGCTTATAAGAAGTTACCTTTTGGATTGAAAAAAATTGGTGTCACCTTTCAACGTGCTATGTATTACGCTTTCCATGATATCAAACACATCGTGGAACCTTGCCTTGATGACTTTCCTGCTCATTCGTAACAACGAGATAACCATGTTGATCATCTAAGAGCCATTTTCTCAGGTGCTGCCATTACAACATATGGTTGAATTCACATAAGTGTGTTTTTTGTATTGAGGCTGGCAGACTACTTGGTTTCATTATTTCCATCTTGGCCTTTGTTATAGCGGATTTCACCACTCTAGGTGAATCACACTTTGTATGGCCTTCCCCTGTCCCACTGCAGACTCCTTAGCCCCTATGGACCATTTTTTGTCCTTTGATGTTTCCTTGATCATCCTTAAAAGCACATAAAAAATGCTATATGCGACTTTTAACCATATAAGCGAGTCTATACGCGGGTTTGACCACTAAAACCGCGTACATTGGGATGTGTGCATAATCCAAATCCTTTTGGAGTTTTCCTTGACATGGATCCGACTCATCTGACTCCTGGCCTTCCCTATGCCTTGAGATCACTTGGATTCGACCTTTCATTACCCCTTTGAAAAGCTATATAAGGAACCCCTTGGTACATTGAAGGCATAAGAGAGAATTGAGAGCAACGAAACTATAGTCCATTGTTGCTGGAACTTATGCTTGAGTCTGCATCCCTTTGTCCCTTGGAGCACTTTTGTGTTCTTCCCAAGATTTCCTTTTGCTTTTCAGCTTGCTATCGAGAGATGGAGGATTGAAGTGGTGGAGGCCCAAGTGGGGGATTCAGTTTCTCCGATTCGCAGATGTGCTGTCAGAGGTTGTATCTTGTAATCTTTGATTCATATTAATAGAAATATCTTTTCCTGTCCAATGATGTGTATTTGAATGAATATTTTATCCATGGGATTATGTCAAATGCTCTTACATTATTAATTATATATACTAGAATAGTTCTAACACCATGATATATAGAATGCTTGTATTGTTTACTTGTTGTTGAGGAAGTAATATAGCAATTCAAGCTAGAGATTGGAAAGCTCAACGGGGATCTACTTCAACCGTCCGAAATAAGGTACGAGGTCTAATCCTTTAGTGTTAGACATTTTATTTCTATTGCATATTGGGAAAGATTGATTTTTGGAGTCAAGCTGTCTGTTGTGGTACCCCAAGCCATAGGAATTTCTCTCTGTAACAGAATTGGCGACTCCGCTGGGGAGTTCCTAGTAGTTGTCCTTTAGGGGTTGTTTTCTCGGCATTCAATGTATTTGAATTACTCTTTCTCTCTTGTTTCTGTGTCGGGTCTGGGGGCATGTCTGCCTAGTAGAGTCTGATTGGTGTAAATTTTGTCTCAATCTGCTTGTTCACCTCGAGCTTTTGCACCTTTTCTTCCTATACGCGGGTTTTTGATTTACAGTCGCATATACACGCGGTTTCCTCTGCGATTTCCGTGTATAAACGCAGTTTTACTACGAACAGTCGCGTATGCCTTTTATTTTTCCTTTTTGGGGAAGATAATTGGTTGCTGGGTGAATTCTAATATTTGCTAAGTCTCCTTTGGCAATGCCTGAGTCTGTTTTGACCTCTATTTCTGACCAGAAACATTTTTTTTTAAGCCTAATTTTTTTTTTAGGAAAGTTCTTGTCATGGCATTTTCGATTTTTTGTTTGAGATTAGTGCATTAGAGTTCTTTTACCTTAGTGCTTTGCTTGAGTACTGTCTTGGTGTGCTTGCAGAGTCTAGGGGTTGTAGAATCATTATTTTTCTTTTTGTATCTCTTTTATTTTCAAAAAATCCAAAAACATTTGCTTATCATCATGCATTGCGTTTTGCACTTTGCATTGTACTTGCATTAGATAGATTTGCTTTGGAGTACTAGTTAGGACTTCATATAGAAAATTTGCATTCATCATTTGAAGAAGAATTGTGCATTTCACGTAGTAGCATACCCTGTTTTCATGGACACAATGCATTTGCATTGATTGTTAGGTGTGCATTTTACTTCTTGTTGCGTCATAACACCACTAGTTGCACGACCATATCCTATTTTTGAGTAATAAAGCCAACTAAAATCAACGCTCAATAAAATGAATTACATTCTTTTCTTTTCTAGGGTGCACCAACAAGCTTAGGTTTTAGGATCTTGGAATAGTTCATTGTAAGTCAATTCTCCAAGATCACTAAACAACAACATCTAGGTGTCTGTCCAGGTGAGTGTGTGAAATCCTTGGTATAACCAGTGTTCTCAGGATCCTCCTCTCAAAAGGGAGTTAAGCACGAGGCAGTGTGAGCGGTTATTGATTGGGATGACCCCTAGTCATAACTGAGTAGCACCGGAGATATTTCCAGGATTGTATTTGTATCTGGGGGCTCTTTCAAGAGTTTCAGGCTTTGCTACCCTGTCCATACGGTCAATCTCGCCTGCGACTGTCCGCCTGAGCATTGAGTATATTAAGGTGACCTTAGTGACCTTACCTAGGATATAGAGGAGGTACTTGTAGAGGTTATTCTGCAGGTGTCCCATCC